>JALPQI010030778.1:0-76385 GCA_025490895.1 Thaumatotibia leucotreta | reverse complement strand
TGCTCTTGGGGAATGGACCCTTACGCGGTTTATTTTTGATGAGAATAATAACAAAAGTGTTATTACGCTAATAATTTTGGAATCGAAAATAAATATTTTGCCGATACCCTAATGTGATTACGTGGATATTGAATAATTGTTCCTTACTTTAATTTGCTCGCACAGTAATTTATACGATGTGTGCGTTACGCTAATTTTTGTAGTACAATCGACAACACAGCTGTGGATACAGACACAGTGCTAGAAATATGTATACACACCTTTATGTCCAGGCAATAAAGTTCTGTTTACATATTTTTGCCATTTAAACCGTAATGCATTAAATATATAGACAGCCATGACCAGGAACAATATTTGTGATAAAATAAAGACACAAATAATGCCCTCGCCGGGATTCGAACCCGAATTAGTGTAGCTTTAAATCTGGAAGTAGATTCAAAAGTGCAAAGTTTGCGTTGACTTTGACTATGTTGTACAGAGTTGCTGCTAGGAAGACTCAAGATATTTTTAGAAATCATTACACAAGTCTACGAACAAATAAAACATGGAAGCCGCATGCCATACTAAATTGCCTTTCAAAAGCGGTCCTGAATTTTAGTTGACAAATGTCACCACCTCTTCAATGCATTACGGTATTCACGGTATTGAATTTCCATGTCAACCTATAAAAACTTAAACCGCCATTTAAAATTAGTTGTGAATGGTCCTTCAAAGTTTTGATAGGCCATATTCTAGAAATAATTGTCAAAGATGTTGCGCCGAAATATGCGCGGTGTTAAGAAAAGCGCTATGTCCTGCCCATCTTGGCACATTAAACACGTTTACACGTCCATGTTATATAATTATTGGTCGCAGACACAAGTGATCAAATTCAGATGTATGGAATCTATTGTGTAGAATCGCGACAATGCATGAACAAAAAATTATCCTAATTGAAGGGGTGTTCTGATTTCACCATTTATTTCCCAATGATACGCCATTTTTATTCCATATATGCTTATTAAAAATTAGAAACAATACAAGTACTTATAATATCGAAGACTTTTGAAAAATTGAAACCTAATATAAATGAATGAATAAAAAATATAAAAAAAATCTGTACTAATAGGTAATAATAAAATATGAAGTAATTTCTTCCAACTCTGCCATCATTTCTCATCCAAGGCTTCCAATAACAAAGTTTATTAAGTAAATTATAAAAGGCAATTATAGTGTTTTCAACCGACTTTAAAAAAGGAGACGGTTCTCAATACGACTGTACGCGATTTTGATGTTTTTATTCGAAAGCTGATGGTCCCATTTTAATTTGGTCTAGTTCTGATAATTATAAGTCTCAATTGGCATTAAGCATGTGCATTGTGCACGACAATCGGATGAATAACTCGATACCGCGTCAACCGATTTCCATAAATCAATTTTTAACCGACTTCAGAATAAACCGAACTAGTCCCGTTGGCATCAAGGTCTGATTATGGGATCTTGGAGATATCGGTTGAAGTCGGTTTTTTTTTAATGATTATTGATATCGTTTGGCGTACAGAACTCGGGATCGGGAAGAATTATTATATCCGAGACCACGTCACCCATGGTCGGATTTTTCATGGTCATGTTTTCGGGGGGCGTACATTGCGTACAAGCCATGTCACCCCCACGCATCGTGTCCTCGCAGTATATCGGTTGACCATCACAGCGGCTGAAGCCCGAGTACCCATCTTACTGGCAACATTGCCCCGGTTTGTCTCCCTCTGACCCGCACGCGTTATCGCAACTTGGCACACGCTTTTCAGCTTCGCTGACAACAGCCACGACGAATAGAAGAAAGAGGGTAGTCTTTAAATGTTTAACAAGGAAAATTTTCCTTAAGGTTCAGATTTGCCTTCATCTATTCTTTTTGAGCTTAAAGTGGTACCGGTACCATAGAAAACTTAGAATATCGATAGGTATCCTAGTTCACAATCGAACTATTTCAGTCACTTTTTTATGTCTCTGGCATCTATGGGTATTATTCTCCTGCACGCTTAGAACATGATTGGTGCGACAGTATGTCGCAGCGAGATAGATTTCCCGTCTTTTACTTAGTAATTACATATGCGACATAATATTATTCTGATTTATACTAGCTAATTGAAATAACCCAAGTTATAATAATATACCAATAATAAAGATCTCTTAAAACCGTAGAAATACATTATTTTATTGTAATTTATGTTATGAATGATAAAAATGATTATCATTTGTGTTAACACTGTCAATTATTTTAAGTATGTTATATTTAACTGATAAAGATCTGTTAAAGAAGAAAAAGAACATTATTTTGGTTTATTTCTGTCATAATTATTTTAGATAATTACTGTGTGGTAAAACTATCAAACATAATAACTTACGTTTTACCTGAATACTCAAACGAGATTCTGATGATCTTGGAGATTTTGGATCGAGATCTTGGAATGAAACATTATGTTTCATTCCAAGATCTCGAGAAAAGACTTAGCGTAGGTACAGGTTAGGGAATAAGACATTTCAAGTAAACCACACAAACAATAGGACTTGGATTTCCTATACACATTTAGACAAAATAACTTATTTTTTTTCTTATTTTTCAAAACGGATTATCCTTACACTAAAACTCACGTAGCATATTTTTACAAATACACTAACTTACATTATTTTGCTTTAATTAAAAAAATCATTAAAATACGCTTACTTTATTTTTTTGAAATGATATTGGATCTGTAAACCGAAGTCAAATTAGCGTAAGGGACATGACTAAAAATTGCTACGAGTGTAATCGACGTTAGTAATGAAACACATTAGAGTAACGGACACCAATTTTCCTTATTATTTAGTCTACGTAAATAAATACTATTTAAGCGGAAAGAGCACCAAAATATAAGAATACGTGTGAAATCGGAGCCAGAAAAGCTCAAATACAATAAAAGTTATGAGCGAATAAGCAGAAAAAAAAACTTTGTCGGGCTCTCCTGCAAAGTCGTATTTTGTCCCTTACCCTAATTGAACCTACGGTCGACGATATTAACTACAATTATAGCAACTGAAAAAAATAAATATTTAATAACAAACTATAACTATTATACAAAAAACTAAATTAAATTATTAACTGAAAACTTATATATAAAACTTATAAAATATCCCTACAAAGTACACTTAAATAAAAATAAAAAAGGCTTAAATAATAAATTAAAAATCTAAATATGGCCCCCTAGGCATTGGGCCAAAGATGCTGAATAATTTTAACTAAACAAACTAAACACTAAACATATGAACTCAAGGCTTAAATACCTACATTTTTCCACCCTCTCCAATTTTTGATCCGTGAGTCCAAATAATATGAAAAAAATCGCTAACAATGGGCTTTTAGAATACTTTAAAATAAAATTATTTTGCACATAATCGTCCCAGTCGGTTTTGAATAACTACGGAACCCTACACTGAGCATGGCCCGACATGCTCTTGGTCGATTTTTCATATCTGTCACTTATTACTTAGCATAGGCTGCTCCCATTACCTACGCGCATTAGTAAAGGTAGATTTACACCAAACATCATTCTATCCCCCACTCTATGAAATCAACGAATTTCGACGAATTACGTTTTGCGTAGCAAACGAATTTCGTAGATTGGGGATGGGGTTAGAATGAGCATTCGCTCGTTTGGTGTAAATCCATCTTAAAGTTCATTCAGACCAAACGAGCATTCGCTATTCTATCCCCCACTCTACGAAATCAACGAATCACGCTTTTGTGTAACGATCGAATTTCGTAGAGTAGGGGGTTAGAATAGCGAATGCTCGTTTGGTCTGAATGCACCTTTAAGTAAATTGCAATAATCTCCACGCTGGGCAAGCGGATTGGCGAGCGCAGTAGTGTGTTCACTATGACGATGAAGAAAGAAGAAAGAAGAAATAACTTTATTCGTACACAAAAATCACAATATAGGTACAGCACCGAAAAATCATTTTATAAATAAAAGCGTGTATGCTACGAAATGGCCTCATCTCAGTATGTTGCTACTGCTCATCATCAATGTTCTATAAATAAATGGTCAGTGATATTTAAATTCCTTAGTCAACTCTTACAACACCCACGGGAAGAGTCGGGGTGGTGACAGTTGTATTCTTACTACTGTCACCACACGGCGATTGATTTGCCTTACTGCAGAACTATTCATAGCTCTGCATTATTATTTATTGCTGTGACGGAATGGTTATACTTATAATAAACATCGTCGAGACGTGTCGGACGTGACTATTGCGAAATGGCGCACGAAATATCAGCGAAAATCGAAAATTTCTCATATCTCTCACTAGTCCTGCCATGAGTTGCCGCTATGTTATTATAGCATTTTATGCAACCCTTGTTTAAGATAGGTCAATTAAAAAATTAAAAAACACGCCTGCCGTTTTAACCTCCATATATTTATATTTTCCACAATGAAAGGTTCCCCGACTGCAATCGAAACAAAATATAGTAAGTAATAAGACAAGCGCCTATTATTATTATTATGTAGATACGCTAACAAGAATTAACCTGAAAAAGGAATTATTTGTTACTTTTCAGTTCGCTTAAAACGGCAGGCGTGTTTTTTAATTTTTTAATTATTTTATTTATTTAAAACCTTTTAGTGAATCTGGAGATTCCTTAAAGTTGGATTGAATTTCAAAAACCGATTTCGCAAAGGGCTTAAGCTTCACCCCGGGAGCACGAAGAGTTCCCATCCCGCTAATTTTGGGAGAATCCGAAGGGCACGCCACGTGAGGGTCGGAACATTACTGGAACCAGTTTATGTTGAAGGGCGAGCTTCAGGGGTCGGAAGCCGAAAACTGAGCTCGCGGATGTCCGGGGACTTTCACTTCGAGAGCCCAAGCACGTCACTTGCAAATTTAAATCGAGGCCGAAGGCCGAGCTGCGAGAAAATTTAACTACCATGCTTCTTCAAATACCCCAGCATCTAAAAAACCGACATCCGCGTAGGGCCCAAGGCACGACGAGCGAGCCCACACGGTACAACCGTCCCTCCTAACTAATTTAATAAGAGGGCCCAGCGTGCAACGGTTCGCTTCGAACTCCAACGAAGACTTAAAGCAGAGCTCCGCGTAGAGCCAAAAGCGGCACTCAGAGGCGCGCTAGTTCGCGAGGCGGAAGGCCGAGCCGCTAAAACCCAGCACTACCACATCAGTCGACGGAATAGTGTAACGTTAAAATGGATCCGACGATCGTTTCGACAACCAGCAAAGGCCGTAGGACGTACTCCGCGTAGGGCCGAAGGCCCGATTCGTTCCTTAGAGAAGGGCTGGTTTGCGAGGCCAAAAGCTGAGCCCCCAGGCGGGACCGCCGGGGTCAGAGGCACAGACATTAACTAAGAGGGCCCAAGTGTCACTTGGCAGAAATTTGAAGCAAGGCTGAAGAAGGGCCGAAGGCCTGGAGCGTAACTATCGGGGTGCTTCAAGCCCAATCCCGATGGTCAGAGTCCCGACGAGCGAGCCCAAGTGGTACAACCATCCTTCTTAACTGCCTTAACAATCGAAGCCAGAGCCCAGCGCTACTACACTACGTGATGGAATAGTGTAACATGAAAACGAATCGGAAATCTGCAGACCCGACGATTGTTTCCACAACCCGCGAAGGCTGTAAACCATGCTGCGAGCTGCGTGAGACTCAAGTTTCCAGGCCAACCTGCCTTCAATCATACCAACTCCTCTGCGCAAATGTTAAGGCCAAATCAGACCCTGATCTTACCAAAAGCCAGCGGCAGAACGTTCAAAACCTTGCCCCCTCCCCCTTTTGTGTTCCTCTCCAGCACCATATACTTATGTTAACAAAAATTGTAGGCTCATATTTTGGATGAAAAAAATTGGCCCATATTAAATGTATCTTATCTCGCAAACTACATAGGTACATATTATTATTAATATATTTCAAGATATTAATTATTAAGATATCATATTGTTAAGATATTTCAAGTTTTAAATTTTATGCGCATGTTACAACACGTAAAGCAATTTTGTTTGGCTACAATTGCTGCTATTGTGATTGTATTTTATGGACATTCCTCTGATATGCGAACCATATTGTACGTTAAGCCGCGTATTCATTGTAAACATTTGTTGAGCAACAGTGTTGAATCAACATGATGCTGAGTTTATGGCAACATGTTGCAGTCAACACTACGTGTTGCAGAGTTGCTAACTGGGTGTTGCTGTGTTGCAACTTGGTGACCGAAAACATTAGTTTAGCAGCTAATGTTGACGCGTGTGGACAGGTTCGCAACTTTTCCATAAACATGGCGGTAATTTTGGGTAACGATAAAATTAGGAGATTAATATAATTATTTCAATCAAAAAGTGTTTTATGGGATCCATCAAAAAAGGAATACAAAAATAAAATCAAGTAAAACGATGCATGGGAAGAGATTACCGATAACCTGAACTTGCCAAAAAAGGACGCAGAAACTAAAATGCATGTACTACGTAACGCAGTTTTTAGCTATTGACGGAACAATAAATTCCAGGAGATGTTCAATTCAAAATCACATTTTGTTATTCGCATAAAGTTAATAAATGATCCATCTGTCATTCTTAGGTCACTTAATACATTTTCCCTTTGCGACAGATACTTTCGTACCCCCGCTCTTTATTTATTTCGATTTTCGAGTCTTTAGTTTACACGATATAATGTACTTATACACAAGAGAGCACAACAACACGACTTCTTCAGGCAACATTTTAGCACGGTCTGGTGTGTGGACAGATGATCAAACCGTAAACAAAATTTCCATCAACTTTGTGCTAGTTGATCAACAAAGTTGATCAACTGATGCTCAACAAATGTTTACAATGAATACGTGGCTTTATTTTTTGATATTGTATTCTGGCCATTCTCGGCAACGCTGGCCTAATACTTGTTGGGAACTTCTCATACATCCTTGAATTTCTTCGCAGATGTATGCAAGTTCTCTCACGATGTTTTCCTTCACCGTAAATCACTTTTTGTACAGTACTGGTGGCTTATGATGGTCCCGTTTTATCTATTTATCGCTCTACGCATCACTTTCACACTTACATACTTGTTAGAACCTGACGGCAACAACGACATACGATTCAACACGGTACCATCATAAACCTACTGGACTAAAATGTTAAGTTCACACCACAATTTTGATACGAAATCGACTGTTTGGGCTATCATTTTTCCAGCATTTAAGTCGACACTTGTTTCCAACTCAATTCAATTCAATTCTTTACCAATATAATTATGACTGATTATTAAGCTATTTCTTATTAATTAACCGTTATTTTCGAACAGTTCACAACAGCTACCAATTACTGGGGCTCAGCTCAGTTACTGAGGCAGCTGTGGCAGCTATTGGTAGTCATGTCATCATCAAAATATGACAACTTCACTTGCCTATGAATTATTATCGGATCCAATGTATAAAATTGTTCAGATTCTATGAGAAATTAATATTAACTAGCTCTTGAAATTTTACTGTTAACACTGAATATAAAATATCGCGCGAAAGTCTATTTTGTATCAAAATCATGGAGTGAACTTAAACTTTTGTCCGGTACTGTATATCAAACGATATATCGTATATAAGTTTTATATATGTCGGAGATATGAGTTACTAAATCTAGAAAACGATAAGCAATGTTTTGCTTGGAGTGGTCTTTGCTTGGTCCATGCAGGTTTGCAGGTAGATGATACCAACCTATGAACAGGTGGCTGGTGACCTGACAGTATAAAAGGTCACTACTGCAGTGTTCATCAATTCATTCCAGTGTTAGACATAGAACGATTCACTCTTGTCTTGTTATGTGAAGGGTTTACATTCTTACGAGGGAAGTTATTTCTATGGGGTATGCATCTATGCGTGGACGCAAGCTTAGAACTCTCCATTCGTTTTCTACTACTGCGTAGATGCGTAGATACAAGATTCTGAGTACCTACTGTTAGTAACGAGTAACAAGTAGCTACCCCTCTTAGCTCGGCTGTCATTAGGGTTCCCGATATATATTTGACAAACTCGTCGGTTACGAGCCGGGGATTGAACCCACGACCGCTGCGTAGCAGCCGTGCAATTTACCCCTTGGCCACAAGCGCGTACATACAATCTATCTGTTTCATACTTCTTAGGCCCATCACACACGGTGAAACGCAACTGCAACGAAACTGCAACTACTAGTTACTTTTGAGTTTCATTTGAGTTTATGCCATAGATACCTTTGAGAAACAACACACGACGCAACTAGTTTGAAACCGGTTTGAATCGCGTTGCAGATCAGTTGCTTTGAAACCAGCGTGCAGGAAACTCGTGTCGGATTTCGCGTCTTTTCTGTTCGACAAAATGGCTGACGATGAAAATAAAAATATTCAATTTGTATTGGAAGTCGAGAAACATCCTTGCTTGTACAATACAACACTTTCGGCAACACGGCAGTTGATATTCTTCTCAATGTAGGGATGTACCCACATACTTCTTCTTTTACGCCTCCTTCTTTGTCGAAGATACAAATTTAATACAAAACCAGAACTTCTTCATCACTTGAACTAGACATTTTGGGCACGTCTGTCTAATTTCATCACATTTAGGTTGCGGCGTGTGTGGAAAACGTTTGAAACTGGTTTCAAACCTATAATTTCAAAAGAGTTTCGTTGCAGTTGCATTTCACCGTGTGTGCTGGGCCTTAGCGTTCAAGAAGATGTGTCAAGGGTGACAGTCCTGTCACGGCTTAGGCATTGAAGAAAAATTTCAATAGTGCGATGTAGAACATTTCGAGTTTGCTCTTCAAACATATATTTAAACATATGACTTGTATATATATTTGCAATCGGCATACAAAATGCTTTAATTTGATACCCAAATCATATCATTTAGATGACATAATATTATTCTTTGCGCTTTAATTGTATTTTAATGAATCTGGCTTTTCTAGAATAAGTAACAAACATATAAGTTATATACATATTCGTAATCTTTGTTTAAAGCTCTTCATTTTGATACCAAACTCGATAGATTTCTTTCATATTTTTTTTTTGGTTACATAATATTGAATTTTTAGGCCGCCATATTGTTTTTAACGTGACGTCATATATCCTATGTTACCCGCGACGTCACGAGGATTCTAATGATACCTTACATGAATAAAAACGGTTAAGCGGTCGCGAAGATCTGCGCGTTTAAAGAAAATATGAAACATACATAGGGGCTAAACACATATACTCTCCTTTTGGCAGTCGTGTAAAAAAGGTGAGTGGCGTAGGTAACAATTTGAGGCGAAGCCGTGATGTCGAGTTGCGGAAAAATGGCCAGAATACAACAACAACAACAAGTGAAAATAGTACATTTCGACGCAAGTGCAAAAAAAATAATTCTACGAGGGTGAAAGTTGGAGTCCGAGTGAAACGAAGGCGAAAATCACCCGAGTTAAAAAGAAGTTTTTACACGTGTATCGAACGATTTTTTTCACAACAAGTGCCTTGAAAAGAGAAATTTACGCACGCGAAGTAAGTGAATCTCGAATCGGTTTCAAATAAATCATTTGAATTTGAATTCGGTTACGTTAAATCATCGCAAATTAATTATGGACTGATAATTATTTGATTGGTTAATATATAGATACTTATGTGATTATTGTTGGTGTGAATATAATCTGAGGATTAATTTAAACGCAAGAGGCTTAAGGCATAGCGTAAATTAATTGCAAATTGCTGCACTAATATACCATAGCTATACAGACAGGAGTGGAGGCCCAGTGGACAAGGGTATATTCACTTGTACACCAGGATGTCATGCTTAGCCAAGTTGCCAATCGCTAACGCTTAGTAGCGTATCGTAGTTTTCCCTCTCTGTCAATCTTTCCTGTTAGTGGGACAAAGATAGGTAGCTTGTTTTCATTTACGATTGACGATTAAGCGTTAGCGATTGGCAACTTGTCTAACCACTCCCTTGCTTCATGTAGCTTTTGTTACATGTCATCACTCTTATTTTACATAGACATAGAGTCTATCGTAAAAATGAAAGCAAGTGAGTGGCTAAGCACCCAGTAGCAACAGTCAGCCGCATGGTGACGGCATTAATAATACATTTGTCCCAAATCTTCCCTTGGGTGTCGTAAGAGTTGACTAAGGGATTAGAGCGTCAATGAATATTCCTTTATAGAAGATTGATGATGGGCAGCAGCATCATCATAGTGGACATATACTGCGATCGCCAACCCGCTTGCCCAGCGTAGCGAGTATGCGCATTTATCTCCTAATGGGTGTCAATACGCATAGTTAAACCAGTATGCTTAGCACATGATTGGCGCGACAGTATCTCGCCGCGAGATAGTCTATCCGTCCCTCTTTTGTTAATATAGCTAGTGAAGGACGGGAGATCTACAAAATCTCCTAATCTTATTTTGTTAAGGCGTAATTAAAGCCTTATCAAAATATGATTAGATGTAGTTATGTAAGTTTATTTATTATCTTTTACAAATATGGTGTTGCCATAGCTATTACAAACAAAGAGTATAAGGACTAAATGAGATTTATAAATAAACTTAAACGAAATAAAACTATCAAAATACACATGTATATACATACCATAAAAAGAAAACCCTCTCCAATAAGTCCGCTTGCGGCATTGAACCCATTATGCTGGCGGCATTCCCTCTCTGTATCGCCAAGGCGATACGTTGAGAGAAATACACGGCAGCACGTTTCTCTCCCGTATTCTCGATCAGCCGCGCCGACAGGGCCCTTACGAAAGCCTTCATGTCCGTAGACCTCGGGCCCAGCGTCTCCACTGCGAGCGCCGCAAACTCGTAGTCCTTGATAAAATGAGCGAAGTAGTTTGGTTTAATTTAAACTTTCACGATTATCACTCATATTTTAAAGACAAACGGGTCTTAATCGCGTAAAGTTACGTTTAATTATATCCTGACGTTTCGGGCATGACGTTACACCCGTGGTCGCAGGCAGACAGTCTGCCTGCGACCACGGGTGTAACGGCAGACTGTCTGCCTGCGACCACGGGTGTAACGTCATGCCCGAAACGTCAGGATATAATTAAACGTAAGTTTACGCGATTAAGACCCGTTTGTCTTTAAAATATGTAGTTTGGTTTAATATTTCTTTCAGTGTAAATGATAATGCAGTAGTAATGTGTATTTAATTTGGTATATTGCCAAGTCAATCATTGATAAAATGTTGACATTGTTTTGTAAGTGATATTTGGAGAAATGGCAAAACACTAACAAAAATATTGGTCATCTTTAGGGCGCATTCAGTGTCGTATACAAAAAATAGAATATGAATAGTTATAGTATTTTTGTATGTTTTGATCATAGGGACAAGTAAGTAGAACTGCTGGCAAGGACAGTAGAAAAAAAAATTTTTTTCACGAAACTTAATTTTTCTCTTTCATAACAAAATCACTTCCTCCTTTTAATTTGAACAGAATTTATAATGGAGTAGTGGTCATACCTCTAATAAATTAATTTTTCTAAGAAACTGGCGTTTTACGTCAGTAACCTGAAATTAATTTTTATTTCATTTATTAAGTATGAAAAGGAAAAAAAATACGAACTTTACAAAGAAGTCAAGCAGCCTGTTAAATTTAACGAAAAAGAACACGGTGTATATCTATACAATTTTGTAACAATAGAAAAATGATGTACAGTCTAACACCTCTAATACGTCTAAAGGTACCTACTTAATATCAAACAAAATTTGAAAATCCCTCAAGCCTTTGATGGGCGTTCAAACGTACTCCTATTGTGCGTAAGACGAATAAAGACGATTGTTTGGTGTAGGAATGAAATACAAGGTAGCTGGAAATAATATAAAAGACCAAGAAAAAACAAAGACTATCAACCCGCATATAAAATTATGTTCGACCTTCATATCTCCTCCCAGGGATCGGATACCGGTATTTTCTCTATACAAAAGAACGGTTCTTTTTTAATTCTTCAGTATATACATTCTTGCTTAATAGAGTACCTAATTTACATGAAGAATATAAAACTTTTTAAAATACAGCGCTATTTCGAGGTTTTTCGAAAAAAAATGGTTTCGATCTTCCTCCTGCTCTGTGGCCTCTTTGGGCCTTGTTACCCCTTTACTCTCATATAAACGTCCCCTAACTTAGCAAGCCAATAAGAATTGTGCCTTTCGATCTTATTTATATGTTTATAAAACAGTAATTATGACAATAAATATGAATTCGAGGATTCGTTTTTAGTAATAACATGTTCTCTGGAGGTGACATCGGAAGTCGAACATGTGATATTAGATTTGCGACTAATAGTTTTAAACAAAAATATCAATACATTTTGTGAGCAGTATACTGCTGATTAGATTTTGGAAGTAAATAAGGAACAATTTTCAATCACCAACCTCGTTTAATAACAACTAACAATGCTGTCCTAAATATTTTCCAACCAAAAATTCAGAGCAATGCAAAACATTTTAAATGAATAAACCTAACAAAATTGTAAATATCTAAAACGATGTATTAGGTTCCTATTTAAAAAACATACATAAAAGCGATAGAAGCTAAATACCTAAAAATAAGATATTACTTCATGGCCTATTTATAATTGTCGGAGATATGAGTTACTAAATCTAGAAAACGATAAGCAATGTTTTGCTTGGAGTGGTCTTTGCTTGGTCCATGCAGGTTTGCAGGTAGATGATACCAACCTATGAACAGGTGGCTGGTGACCTGACAGTATAAAAGGTCACTACTGCAGTGTTCATCAATTCATTCCCGTGTTAGACATAGAACGATTCACTCTTGTCTTGTTATGTGAAGGGTTTACATTCTTACGAAGGAAGTTGTTTCTATGGGGTGTGCATCTATGCATGGACGCAAGCTTAGAACTCTCCATTCGTTTTCTACTACTGCGTAGATGCGTGGATACAAGATTCTGAGTGCTGTTGGTGGCGAGTAACGAGAAGCTAGGAGGCAGATAACTGGAGTCCTGCCCCTCTTAGCTCGGCTGTCATTAGGGTTCCCGATATCAGCAAGTGGGATAAAGAATCAAGGCTCACGGAACAGTGAGTACTGGTATTGTACCACATGTAAACGGTAAGGTTTAAAATCGACAACAGTTGGTAAGGTAATGATTGTTTTCAATGTTTGCAGTTAAGTTTGATTTGAGTCGTGATTTAGAAAACTGCAATGTTCTTTTTTTTGGTGATTACTGTTGTAAGAAAACATGTGGGTAGTTATCCTACCCATTTGACAAAAAAAAAGAAATAAAAACAGTAATTCTAGTGATTTCAAAGTATATCATGACCCATACTTGTTACTTACTTAGTTGTGAAATACTAGCAGTACCAAAATATGGGCAGGTAGCCCTTTGTTTTGTTTTGTTTGTAGTGTGCCAAAAATTAATTCTTTGTCGTGACAAACATTTTCTATCCGTGCCTGTTGTGAAAACTTTTCTATGCGTGTGAAATTACCGTTACAGATGTTCAACCTCAAGATCACTGTGAGAGTGGTCAGCGGTTTCGTCCATGATGACTATGTGATGACAATTTATTGCAAGGTGTACACGAAAATAAGAGAAAAACTGCCAAAGATGCGAGTTTTGGAGCAACAGAAATAAAAGGACAGGTTTCGTTCCAATTGTTTTAATGCAAAATTCGAAGTAGTCATTTAAAAATTAACGGTTGACATTTGTTTGTAGCGTGAAGTTTTGTGTCCTCAAAACGTTTTATTATTTGCGAGATTAACTTGGTTGTAGTAAAGTGAAGTGCATCATTATTTTAATGACAAAGTGTACTAGATGCCAATACCCTAAACTTAACTTTCTAGTCTCGTTAGAGCCCAACCTCATCGGGCTGAGCCCGCGTGCAAATTATTTCTGTGATGAAACTGATACCGTACAATTTGATATTTTCAGTTCAACATGGTTAACCAGAGCAACCTGCCGGCATCATGGCTGTTGCTGTCATCACGTCCCGACGGCGTGGCAGAGGAAGACTGGTGTCGCTACTGCCTATCGTGAACACGTGGTGCAACGCGTGGCGTGCCCACACCATTACAACAGACAGCGTTGTTGATACGGTGAGAAGTTCACATTTTGTTGGGCTATTTGAGCCCTGGGCTAATTAGTGAAACTAATGTTGTAGTAGTAATCGCGGGATTATCCTTTTGAGTTTATCAAATTGAAAATGCCGACGATGATGATGAAGGTCATGATGAAGGTCATGATGAAGGTCACGATGAAGGTCATGATGAAGGTCACGATGAAGGTCATGATGAAGGTCATGATGAAGGTCATGATGGTGGTCATGATGGTGGTCATGATGGTGGTCATGATGATGATCATGATGATGATCATAATGACTGTCATTATGATGGTGATGATAATAATTTCTTATTAATTGGGCTGTCAATAGTTTCAGTTTGACTTCTTTAGTTCAATTAAAATTGTAAGTTTTATTGAAATTAATCAATTAGTTTGCAATCGCGGAATGAAACTTTTTACATTTTTGTTGGGTTCAGTTTTCTCAGACTACATACACCATTTATCATTCGTAGTCGTAAGTGTAAAATCGGATCTATTTTTCCGTCTCAGTGCGGCCACGATTGTGAGTGGCGTGCGTTTGGTTTAATGGTGTATGTGGTCAAGGCGTTTAGATTGTGCGACAGCCATGTAGGTGGTTGTTAAGACTCAGTTGCTGGGTGTAGCATCTGGAGTATTGTAACTGCTGTGAGTACTGCAACCCATTTGTTGGTTTGTTGAAGTGTTTCATTTGACTATTGTAGAACTGTGTCGGTTACTGGCTAGTAAAGTAGTAAGTACATAGTTAGACTGACTAATTTCGAATGTTAATGAAGTTGATTTTAATTCCCTGGGTTGATTAAACGAGTACCTTAAGAAAATATGATTCTGAATTGCGGCATTAAAATTTTCTATTAACTACTCCCTCTAATGCATAAGACAGGCAAAAATAAATTTCAAATTTGAGCCCTAACAGCAGTCAATAGAGTCCAAAACCAATGAAACCATATTTGGCTTCATATGCATTAGAGGGTTAAATGCGGAAAGGGTAATTTTTAAATTTAATGAGTTCTAATCATGTGAGTCATGTGAGCTTTCAATGGACCGAGAGCAAGTCCGAGGGATTGAGCGTGATCGAATAATCGCATCGGAAGTTCCGGAGCATGTAAAAGGTGCACGTGGACTGCTTTTTATGTGCAGTATACTCTTTGCGAGGAGTAGCACTTACGCGGCTGAGATGGTTAACTTCTGATAGGTTATTGGATCCTAACAATCCGATGGACTGAAATGAAATCGGATGGTTATGATGTAACCTGGTTGAGTAATTTACGTCTTTGTTTGAGTCGAGAGGTTGACTAATTTGAATCATTCCTTAATTGAGATCATTTTGGTAATGCCACAAAAGAAGTTATAGTTGTTAAACGGGATGAGGCGACTATGTCACAATGTGAGTTTCCGATGGACATAAACGTGACTTGTGTTTCCTTAATTTTGATTTTACTGGTAACTGAAACTGAGCTGGTGGCACTATCAAAATTGTCTAACAAATTGAAGTTCATAAATGATTGAATACAGATAACATTTTGTTGTTAATGAAAATGCTAGAAAGCCAAGTACCACGTGAAGTAGATGAAGATTGTTGTGGCATAAAGGATGAGGTTCTCAGTTCGGTTGGTCGACCGTACCAGAGGCTTGATCGTAGCCGTAGCCCGTTAGAAGTCGGTGTCTACCTTTGAGTAGTCCGTGGGTACGCGGTGCGCGATAAGCTCTGGCGGAGGTCGGGTCTTGTAGAGACCGTAGAGTCAGGGTTGACTCGGCGATCCCTTGGGGATGCGCGTAGTGTGTGGTTATGTGATAACCAATAGGCCACGAATGAGAGACCTGCTTCCGAACGTTTGCCGTCATGTGTTTTACGTAAAAGGTGGCTATGAAAGCCAGGTGGTACTTGTTTGGTCTTGCATTTAAATTGGTGGTAATGAATTGACTTTAAGTGATCCTAAATTCAGTTGCAAAGAATAAAATTATTTTCCTTGAGTTGAGTTGATTTTACGTAGACAGATAATTTGGTCAGGAGTAACCGAGTGGTGACAAAGATTACTGATGTACGTGTTTGTTTCAGATACAAGCGAGGACGCTTGTCTTGTCAGTATGGCCGTGTCGGAGATATGAGTTACTAAATCTAGAAAACGATAAGCAATGTTTTGCTTGGAGTGGTCTTTGCTTGGTCCATGCAGGTTTGCAGGTAGATGATACCAACCTATGAACAGGTGGCTGGTGACCTGACAGTATAAAAGGTCACTACTGCAGTGTTCATCAATTCATTCCCGTGTTAGACATAGAACGATTCACTCTTGTCTTGTTATGTGAAGGGTTTACATTCTTACGAAGGAAGTTGTTTCTATGGGGTGTGCATCTATGCATGGACGCAAGCTTAGAACTCTCCATTCGTTTTCTACTACTGCGTAGATGCGTGGATACAAGATTCTGAGTGCTGTTGGTGGCGAGTAACGAGAAGCTAGGAGGCAGATAACTGGAGTCCTGCCCCTCTTAGCTCGGCTGTCATTAGGGTTCCCGATATATTTATAATTGTCTCTGACAACAGCCAGTAGGTAATGTTGCGTTTCTCGGCCCCTAAAGACGTTCAGGCCTGCTACCACGAACACTGAAGTTCATAAATTTTCGGGGATTTGTCTCTGTAACTCCAACGAAGGCATCTTTAGAGTGAAAGGGAAAAATCCCCGAAATTTGCGAATTTCGTGGTTCGCGGTAGGGCCCCTGATTGGTCGCGCAAATCGCTATGACTCGGACTGGAATATATAGGAAATTCAAACATGGCATCATCATCATCATCAGCCTATTTTAGTCCACTGCTGGACGTAGGCCTCTCCTATTAACTAGGCGTATAGACGCCTTAGTAGGTAAATGCCCATAATCGCTACGCTGGGCAAGCGGATTGACGATCGCAGTAATGTGTCCACTATGATGACGCTGCTGCCCATCATCAATCTTGTAGAATTATGGCATACCTTATACCATATAGTGATTAGAATAATATATTAAGCTACGGTGCATTATTTTTTTATTACATTTATTTATCTACCACTATAAGACTTATCGGTAACAGTTATGTCGATGTTCAATTTTGACAACCTCTTGTTCCTGCTAGAAAAATATCAAGATACCAATTTGTTAATAGAATAAAGAAAATAACCTAAATACTTGCATTAATCAATAATTACGCACGTTTAGAACACAATCTTGGTTTTATTACGTAATTAAAACCGCACCTTGAGTTCACATACGTTTTTACTTAAAATTATTGATATTTAATTTATCCGTATTAAGGAAAAACTATATCTGCGAACGTGTTTCACGTTATGTATCAAAGACGTCAAATGCTATGGAAAGTCAGCCATATTTGTTTGCATATTTTTTTGATTCTACTAACAATTGTTAATGTGCATACCTACTCGTAAGTAGCACTGTAAGGTACTCGTAGTCACAACACGGCCAACCGGACTCACCACCAAGCATTTTCATTAACGTTTACCACAGAACTTCAATCCACAATTCAATAACGCTGGTAATTTCAACCGGACCTGCAGTGCCCGTTTCCTTTTACAACTAGATAGTGAATTAATAACTGGGCACCCGGTTAATTAAGACCAACTCCAGCCGGATCCACTTGGACCCGGATACTAAAATGTTTTAATAATTTTATTTATGTAAAAATCCGTTATGAAAAAGCTTTTCGTCCTGGAATAGCATTTGGGAGAAAAAAATATTGTTATTTTTATACTGGTTAGAAATTGGAAGTTATTTATAACCTAGTTAACCTACTCATTATTTCCGAGTTTTCATAAAATGTATATAAATAGGTTTTGACTACGAACAAATAAAACATGGAAGCCGCACGCCATTGCCTTTCAAAAACGGTCCTGAATTTTAGTTGACAAGTGTCACCCCCTCTTCAATGCACCACGGTAATGAATTTCAATTTCAACCTAAAAAAACTTAAACCGCCATTTAAAAATAGTTGTGATTGGTCCGTCAAAGTTTTGATTGGCTATATTCTATAAAAAAATTGTCAAAGATGTTGCGCTGAAATGTAAGTGTATAATAACAATTAAAAACATTTGTTTCAGTGAAACATCACAAAACATGTAGTTTGCGTGTTATTCAACTGGCAATGTGTCGGCCTTTGCAATTAAAACTATTTAATACTTTGTAAAGTACATCCGTCCGTAGGGACAAGTGATTTAATAAAAAGCTTCGGTGTCAGGAGGATAGACTACCAGCCTACCATTTTTTATCAATATCGAAGAGATCCAAAAGTTTTTTTTTGAGTATTGCACACTTCCGCCATGTCAGCATAACTTCTAGAAAAGTTTAACTTGAATAATATCATTATAATATCGTTTAAGTAATAGTGGAAGGAGGAATGCAGTAGCCTGGGGCTACTCTTTGTGTAAGACCAGTTCAGCATTGAACTACGGAAATTGACTTTATCGTCATGTTGGAGAACATTTGAATTCTATTAATTTTAATAAGTACCAGACCTACTTTTATCTAAAACCTTTATTGTTATTCTAAAAGTGTTAGTACCTGTTAGTGCGAGCGCGAGCGCAATGTAGAATGCATTACGTATAGAGTAAAACCTAACATATCCTTTACTAGTCCGTGGGCTAGTCGGTCTGAAATTAGAAAACGGTATAATTTGGGGGTACCAAGTGTTCTTTTTACAGTAGTTAAACATATTCATAAGGATGTTAAAAAAGTATGATAGACATCTCAAAGTGGTAGCTAATAGGCATACGGGCTATTTCAAGATTTCCGTTGTATGACAGGTATGGTTAAAATTAGGAAGTACAAATTTTCCTTTTCACGGCTGTTAGGTAAGCTTATAAAAACGTCAAAATTGCAAGATTGCCATTTATAAGTGCTACCTAACAAAAATGGGAGCCAATCAAAAATGGTGGATCTCAAGTTTTACAAAATCAAGTATATTTCGAGAACTATTAAATATATCTAATTACTCTCTTGTACAATATTAAAGGCATATCTGTAAGCTTTATATTTTGCATATAAACCATATTGCTAAAACCAACCATTAATTAATTATGACCAAATTTATGAAAATTTCGTGATTTTGATTTTTTTTATGTCGTGTTTTTACATAGTAGTCATCGCGTTAAAAAAAATAAATATTTTTTTAAAGATAGTGTATTTAATAAGCTTTAATTTGATGTATGTAACTTGTTGGAAGTATTAAAAAAAAGACCCATAAAAAAATATTTAAATAAATTGTAGTCATTATCCACCGTATACTTAGTGATTTAAGAGGCGATGGAAGTGCCACTCGTAAATAATAGTGCTTATTTCAAATAACCAAGATTGAAAAATATAAAAAAATCGCCTCTTAAATCACTAAGTATACGGTGGATAATGACTACAATTTATTTAAAAAATTTTTATGGGTCTTTTTTTAAATACCGCCAACAAGTTACATTAAAGATATTTAATTTTTCTAGCGTCATGACTACTATGTAAAAACACGACACAAAAAAAATCATAATCACGAAATTTTCATAAATTTGGTCATAATTAATTATTGGTTGGTTTTAGCAATATGGTGTGTATGCAAAATATGAAGCTTGCAGATATGCCTTTAATTTTGTTCAAGAGAGTAATTAGATAAATTTAATAGTTCTCGAGATATACTTGATTTTGTAAAACTTGAGATCCACCATCTTTGATTGGCCCCCATTTTTGTTAGGTAGCACTTATAAACGGCAATCTTGCATTTTTGACGTTTTTATAAGCTTACCTAACAGCCGTGAAAAGGAAAATTTGTACCTCCTAATTTTAACCATACCTGTCATACAACGGAAATCTTGAAATAGCCCGTATGCCTATTAGCTACCACTTTGAGATGTCTATCATACTTTTTTAACATCCTTATGAATATGTCTAACTACTGTAAAAAGGACACTTGGTACCCCCAAATTATACCGTTTTCTAATTTCAGGCCGAGTAGCCCACGGACTATACCTTCTAGCTCATGGTACGGCTATTGCAGGCATAGCCAAAATGCCTTTCTGCAATCATACACGACAAGCGATAAGTAATAAATGAGTGACAAATTCGTACGAAAAGTCACGTGAACATTTCCATACATTATTATGGTCACGTGACTTGTCGCTTATCGTATACTATACCTACGATTGCTTAATGGCATCTTCGCTAAGCCTGCTGTTCACTTTTGCTAACTTAATTTTAACGCGAAAGTAAAAAAGTAAATTAAAATAAATAAAACATCAGTTTCCCAAACCAACAAAAGCCGGTAGCTCAAAACTGTAATTAAAAATATCAATCAAAGTCGCGGTATCAAATTCGTTTTTCCATTTCAATTAAAAATGATATTTCGGTCTAGTCTCAAGAGCCTAAACTTCAACGTTCAAACGGAAAATTAGCCTTGTTTATATGGAAAATAAAGCATATTTTCCAAAGCAAGGCAAGATATGACTTTGAGAAAGTATTTAGTTGAATTTTAGCTATTCGTATTTGTTTGGGCCCGGTATGCAAATTGCGAATTCATTAAAATGGTTGTGTACGTTCTTGAGTATTCTTCTTTTATCCTCCAGAAGTGTTTCTATTTCAAAGGACCAACGTTTGAAGTTAATTCTAATTTTGAATAGACAAACTTCACTACAGTAAAACCTCGATTATCCAAATTGATTGGGACTGAAACCAGCTGCCATGAGCTGCCGCTTGCACCTATACGCGAGTACGAGCAAGATGGATGGAAAGCAAGCATTAAAAACGCGGCGCCAACTTATGGTAAGCATAGGGTTCGGAAAATCAAGTCTGGATATTCGAAATGTTGGTTTTGAACAAAATCAAACTAAAATTGCATAATTTATAGGCTTTTTATTAAAATGTGAGACGGACTTGCAGCATTTGATGAACACATATATGTTTCCACATGCTCGTTAACTATACTTACCACGGAACCCCAAGTCGTTGGCAGCGTAGCTCGTAGGTAAAGACGGTGGTAGTGGTGTCACTGTGCGATACAAGCGACTTAGAATGAGATCACTACAGTGTGTGTGTGGACCACAACTAAAACTCACAATTCGTCAGTTACTCCGTGAACATAGCATTTGCAGCAGTTCCAAAATATCTGGTGCTCAATAATTGCAATTTCCATGATAAATATTCCGTTTTAAGTCATACTAATATCGTAAATAGAAACAAATTCGATCCCAAACTTGCGTCAGCGTTCGGATAATTCAATGGTTTATCCGAACGTTCGGATAATCGAGGTTCTACTGTATTTCTAATTTTGCATAGACAAACTCCAGTATTGTGAAGACAAAGCAAAATCGTTGGGTAAAGTGTTGGATTCAGCGAGTGTGATAATATTTAGTTTGAAACTGTTAGGAGTTTCCTTTAAAACAAAATGCATGTTTTCGGGTCAGTCGTCTTCTGTTTAAATCTGAATTTTGTTTATATTAACGTCTTTATCCTATTCATAATGCGAACATGTCATAATCACGTCAGTTAACTTGCAGTTAACTAGATACACTTCGGACATAGGAAAAGTAATTTTCTTAATTTTAGTTCTTACGGTCCCATGGCGAGCTCAATAAGGTTTGTATTGTAGGTACTAATCGACGATATACATAATATAAAATATACTTAAATATCTATGTATTTAAGTATATTTTATATTATGTAAACAACTATGACCAAGAAACAAATATTTGTAATTAACACAGAAATAATGGCCCTCGCCGGGATTCGAACCAGGAACCTCCAGTTTCGTAAACAGTGTCACTGGTGTTTTCACACTATTACAAATCGGGATTCAACGATGTCAATATCGCATTTTCCTAATAGCAACGCTGCAAATATGGGCCTTATTTTGCTTGTGCAAAAGTTGCTTTTGATGCTAGACGCTTAAAAGATGTACGAGATTAGAAAACTAGTGACGTCAGAATATCCAGCTTGTTTACGTGTATTGTCTTCATGTCATTTGCAAATGAATCTCTTCGGACCTTGCATGCAATAAATTGTGGCAATTGTACTGGACAAACTATATCGATGTCGGCTTTGATTGGGGTTTGTTTACCGGTTTTGTTGGCACAGTGTGTTTACAAGGAGCGACTGGGTTTCTATTGGATGTGGATATTTAAATGGAGCAGAATCGATATAGCCCTTAACGCCTCGCCTTGAAAACACTAGTTTAAATAGATATAGTACACACATTTCAGTTTCTCGAATAAGTAAACACGTGGATTCGAGAAACTGAATTCCATTCTGACATTCTTAGGTCTAAATACCAATATACAAGTTGCGGAACATTCTTAAAATTACCGGAAAATACTCGGAAATTTCCGAGAATTTTCATGAGAATATAAGGGTAAGTCCTCATTGAGAATGTTTCCATGAGAATTTATAAAAAAATGTTATGAAGAAAATTGTATTTCACAAATTGAGTAAGCAAGACGTAAAATATACCTTAAAAGGCATGTATGATACAACGGTTTTGGCATGACTAGATTCCTGGTAAAATTTAAATTGCCCAGAACATTTTCGATAGAAATTTCGCAACTAATGAAACTTCTCCTCGGTACATTGGTATATAGGTCTAAACAATATGTAGCTAGTCCATATTGTCCAGATAGAAGCAAAGCTTTGGTTGGAATCTTAGCCTAAGAATAATTAATTGAAGATGTGATGTCATGTTGACTTTTTCGAAGTTTTTAAAGATGTCGAAAGGATACGACGGCTTTACTCGATACGTAATGCATTCTAACTAGGGTTTGCAAGCGGATCCGAAAATGTATGAAGGATCCGGATAATACGGATCCAGATCCGGATAATTGCATATATTTTGGATCCGGATTGCGAACCCTAATTCTAACTGCTGACGTGACGTTCCTATTGAAGCGAGCGCGATGCCCTGCTTTACGTATCGAGTAAAACCTAACGTTACCGATAGGTACTTGCAAAGTCATGGTACGGCTACAGGTGTCAACATATTTACGTAAGCGACCGTACAATGAAGGATACAAAGATGTAAAGCACTCTTATATCTCTCAAACTATGGTCGTGAGCATACCTATTTGCAGTGACTGTATATGTATTGTAGATAAATTCGATGAAATACCAATATTATAAATTTAAACAGCAAGTCAGCTGTCGAGCGTCGATAAATATATAATTAAAAAATTAAAAAACACGACTGCCGTTTTAAGCGAACTGAAAAGTAACAAATAATTCTTTATTCAGATTAATTCTTGTTAGCGTATCTACATAATAATAGGCGCTTGTCTTATTACTTACTATATTTTGTTTCAATTGCAGTCGGGAAACCTCCATATATTTATATTTTCCGCAATGAAAGGTTCCCCGACTGCAATCAAAACAAAATATAGTAAGTAATAAGACAAGCGCCTATTATTATGTAGATACGCTAACAAGAATTAATCTGAATAAAGAATTATTTGTTACTTTTCAGTTCGCTTAAAACGGCAGTCGTGTTTTTTAATTTTTTAATTAATTTATTTATTTGAAACCTTTTAGTGAATCTGGAGATTCCTTAAAATTGGTTAGAATTTCAAAAACCGATTTCGCAGAGGGCTTAAGCTTCACCCCGGGGGCCCGAGGAGTTCCCATCCCGCTAATTTTGGGCGAATCTGAAGGGCACGCCACGTGAGGGTCGGAACATTACTGGAACGAGTTTACGACGAAATAGTGTAACGTTAAAATGGATCCGACGATCGTTTCAACAACCTGCAAAGGCCGTAGGACGTAGGTACTCCGCGTAGGGCCGAAGGCCCGAATCGTTCCTTAGAGAAGCGCTGGTTTACGAGGCCAAAAGCCGAGCCCCCAGCCCGGACCACCGGGGTCAGAGGCACAGACTGGAGCGTAACTATCGGGGTGCTTCAAGCGCAAGCCCGATGGTCGGAGTCCCGACGAGCGAGCCCAAGCGGTACAACCGTCTTTCTTAACTGCCTTAACAATCGAAGCCAGAGCCCAACGCTACCACACTACGTGATGGAATAGTGTAACATGAAAACGAATCGGAGATCTGCAGACCCGACGATCGTTTCGACAACCTGCGAAGGCTGTAAACCGTGCTCCGCGTAAGGCCGAAGGCCCGAAGTGTCTTGCAAGCTACCAGAGCCCAGCGCTCCTTCGCTTTACAATGGAAAAGTAGACCAACTCCCCTGCGCAAATGTTAAGTGCAAATCTGACCCTGATCTGACCAAAAACCAACGGCAGAACGTTCAAAACCTTTCCCCCCTCCTTTAGTGTTCCTCTCCAGCACCATATGTCTGACTATGCTCGTTTTCTAGTGACGATGACGTTGTTGTACCTATCGTTTGCTTAATTACTAATTTGACATTTAACAAAAATTGTAAGCTCACCTCCGTAGCCTAGTTGGTAGTGACGCTGCCTACGAAGGTGGAGGTTCCGGGTTCGAATCCCGGCGAGGGCATTATTTGTGTATTTATGTATCACAAATATTTGTTCCTTGGTCATGGCTGTCTATGTATTTAAGTATCTGTCTATTATATATATCGTCGCCTGGTACCCACATCACAAGCCTTAATTGAGCTTATCGTGGGACTAGGTCGATTTGTGTAAGATGTCCCAAGATATTTATTATTTAGATATTTATTATTTATATATTGTATTTTGGCCATTCTCGGCAACGCTGGCCTAATACTTGTTGGGAACTTCTCATACATCCTTGAATTTCTTCGCAGATGTATGCAAGTTCCCTCACGATGTTTTCCTTCACCGTAAAGCACTTTTGGTACAGTATTGGACTAAATGTCGACACGAACGTCGAAAGTTCACACCACGATTTTGATACGAAATCGACTGTTTGGGCTATCATTTTTCCAGCATTCAAGTCGACACTTATTTTCAACTAATATAATTAGGACTGATTGTGATTATTGAGCTATTTCTTATTAATTAACCGTTAATTTCGAACAGTTCAGACAACTGAGGCAGCTGTGGCAACTTTTGGTAGTCATGTCATCATCAAAATATGACAACTTCACTTGCCTATGAATTATAATCGGATCCAATGTATAAAATTGTTCAGATTCTATGGGAAATTAATATTAACTAGCTCTTGAAATTTTACTGCTAACACTGAAAAAAAATATCGCCCGAAAGTCTATTTTGTATCGCAATCATGGAGTGCACTTAAACTTTTGACCGGTACTGTATATCAAACGATATATCGTATATAAGTTTTATTTGAAAAACTCATCGGTTACGAGCCGGGGATTGAACCCACGACCGCTGCGTAGCAGCCGTGCAATTTACCCCTTGACCACAAGCGCGTAATACAATCTATCTGTTTCATACACACTTAGCGTTCAAGAAGATGTGTCAAGGGTGACAGTCCTGTCACGGCTCAGGCATTGAAGAAAAACTTCAATAGTGCGATGTAGAACATTTAGAGTTTTCTCTTCAAACATATACTTAAACATATAACTTGTATATATATTTGCAATTGGCATACAAAATGCTTTAATTTGATACCCAAATCATAGCATTTAGATGACACATTATTCTTTGCGCTTTAATTGTATTTTAATGAACCTGGCTTTTCTAGAATAAGTAACAAACATATAAGTTATATACATATTAGTAATCGTTGTTTAAAGCTCTTCATTTTGATACCAAACTCGATAGATTTCTTTCATATTTATTTTTTTTGGTTAGATAATATTGAATTTTTAGGCCGCCATATTGTTTTTAACGTGACGTCACATATCCTATGTTACCCGCGACGTTACGAGGATTCTAATGATATCTTACACCATTAAAAGCGGTTAAGCGGTCGCGAAGATCTGCGCGTTTAAAGAAAATATGAAACATACATAGGGGCTGAACACATATACTCTCCTTTTGGCAGTCGTGTAAAAACAAAACGCGATCGTATCTGTGGGTGATTTAGACACATTCAGGAACAAAACCGTTTATTTGCCGCCCGCAAAGCCGACCCGCCACATAAATAACAGGAACTACGACCCGAACATGGCCTTACTTATATTTCAATGTAGCACAAATGGTTACAATTACAAATGGCTATAAGTTTGAAGGGCCTTAATTTTGATGTGTTTGGGAACTTGTGGATTTGAAGCGGCGAATGGGCTGAAAGACGAAAGGATTTATTACATACCTATCTGTTCGACAACGTTAAGGAATTTGGTTCTAATTATCGTTCGGAGGAATTATTTATTGAAGAGAGATTTAGCCGCGTGGTGATAGGTAAGATTACATTTTGTCAACACCCCAACTCTTCTCGTGGGTGTCGTAAGAGTCGACTAAGGGATTGAAGTATCACAGACCATACAATTATAATGGTATTGTAAATTAATGATGGGTAGCAGTATGGACATGGACACACTACTGCGATCGCCAACCCGCTTGCCAGGATGCTTAGCCAAGTTCTTGCCTAAGCACCCTGGGATTTGTGTGGCGACTGGAGCTTTCCCACCTAATACGTTCATATGCATAGGAGAGGACTATGTCCAGCAGTTGACTGAAATTGGCTGATGACGATATAGAGACAATAGAGACATATATTATTACATCTTTATCAAGTTCATCTACCAACCCCTATTACTAATACTCGAATTTATAGTCTTTTGTCCCTCACAGTCCAATTATGCCTTCATTTGAGTGACAGAGCCAGATGCTCTGAATTGTTCAGTTTCGATATTCACCTCTGGCTCTCATTGCACTAACTAAAGGATACATTCATTGGAATACATGAATATCTCCAATATTTATTCGGTCGATGTTAAAAAATTTTATAATTTTCTTTCTGGCGTGTTATGTTGTAATATTTATTCCAATTTTAAAATAATTACTTCGCTTGGAGTCAACGCAGCACGGGAGGGCAATCACTTCACGGATCATTTTATAATTACTGTAACTGGAGTTTCGATCAGTCTCGAATACGTAGTCCAGAATAATTGTTCTGTACCCCTCTCTTCTACTAGGTAGCCGCTGCTGTGTACATGCAAACCTGTTACCTATAGGTACTATCTATGCGATTTAATAAATAAATAATAAATGTCTTGGGACATCTTGCCCAAATCGACCTAGTCTCACGATAAGCTCAATTAAGGCATGATGTGGGTACGAGGCGACGATATAATATAATAAATAGATACATATAGATACTATTAGATAGTTAAATACATACCAAGGAACAAAATATATTTATGATAAATAAAAATATACAAATAATGCCCTCGCCGGGTATCGACCCCGGAACCTCCAGCTTCATGAGCAGGGTCACTACCAACCAAGCTACGGAGACTGACAATCTCCAACTATGAACTCCGCTATTAACCGATTGTTCGATCCCAAATTCAGAATCCCAACACGAGCCACCTTCCTTCGTAATTTTTGTTTGACGTCGCACCAGTTACCAAAGGACGCCCGCATATTCCAATCGAAAAGCTTTTACACTCGATTCATGGGTACGGAACTCGATCCTCGAGAACTCGATTGCAGAGAAGTGCACACACAGAATTCTTTTGCAGACACTCTTTGCTCGATGCACAAAGTTAGCGCCGAACTTGCATATGGAAAGGTTGAAGTTTTACCTGCAATTTTCTAAACAAACACCTTAGTTGCTTTGAGTTTAGCTGCAGCTGAGGTTGCATTTGTAAGGCATGCGCACGCAAGGGAAAATTGTATAGAAAGTTCGAAACTTAGTTTTTGATAGGTATACTCAACTATTTAGGCCACTCAAAAATCATGTGACAGTGACAACTTGTGAGAGATTTCTAACAAATGTCCTTTAGAATGTCTCTTTGACATGGTTCCCAACTTTCCCAAGTGGCCTATGGTTCCAATTGGTTGGCCGTACCTTGTTAATAGTAATAGCTTACGTAGAGACAATAGTCTAGTGAATCATAAATCAATACTACGCAAGTACGCATCATTTCATTAACCAACGATAATTTTCTCAATATTTTTTTCATATTTCTAGGCTGTCCCAATTATCTTGGTTTACAAAAGTATTGTAACTAGTCCTGACAACATAAAAATATGGCAATATTTTGGCGCCAAGAGACTGTGACCGGCCACGACTGTTTCGGTGTGGTTTCGGTAGATGTTGAATGTTGCTCTTTTACATTTATCCAGATAAGCTTAATTGCATGATGAGTAGGAAAAGAAGTCTTCGAAAATGTCGTTATTATTACAAATACTGGAATGTATCTCATTTTATTTTCAGGTTTTAGTTTTAGAAATATTTTTACTGCCGAAGAAGGAGACGGGTAGCTAGAGCTAGGGATGTTATTTCCAAACAGTAGTTTAAGGGATGTCGACTTAATTTCTTACCTGTAGTGATTTATTTATTTAAACTTTATTGCACAAAACAAAGAAAATTGTACAAATGGCGGACTTAATGCTAAAAGGCATTCTCTACCAGTCAACCAAACCAAGTCAAGTGATGACAAACGGGGCAAAAGAACTAACTATGGCTCCCTTGTCCATTAGACGGTATCCAGCTCTCCAATTTGTCTCTCGACGTTCTTTATTTTGAGGTTGCAATTGGCAGACTGCTCAAATTTGTAACGGAACTCTAGTGCATTTACACAGAAAAGTTATTTTTACTTTACAATTTATGCGTTCAGCAAAGTTTGAGAGGTTGGTTCAAAGCAGACAGATCTCCGATGTTTTATTTTCTAGTAGTTTGTTCTGTAGCAAAACTATGGTAACGCTTTTATTTGTTTACTACAAAGTTCAGCGTTTTTTATCTTTTTGAGGTTTCACCTTTAGTAATATTTTTAATACTGAAGACCGAGACGGGTAGACAGGGAATGTTATTTTTGTATATTTGCTTATAGATCATGAAGTACAAACAGCAGTTGTTTGAGGGATGTCGACTTGATTCGTTACCTAAACAATAAAGAAACGGGACGAAGCTAAGGCTCTGTCCACTGGATAATATGCAGCTTTCCATTTTGTCTTGCTTTCTAGGTCAAGGTATTTTGAGATCGCAGTTGGTACTATTGGGAGATTACTCCTTGTACCGGAGCTCTAGTGGGCTTACACAGAAAGTTAAAAGCTAATAAATAAATATTCTTGAGATTGGTTAAAAGTAGATAGGGTGCCCGAAGATTTTCTTTTTGATAGTTTATTCTGTAGCAAAAATATGGTAACGTTTATTAATTTGTTTACTACAAAGTTCAGCGTCCCTTTTTTGTTTTTTTTTTTAAATATTACCGAGCTCACGCTTCTCTCGGAGCGTAAACAGCTGACATTTTCTGTACCTCTCAAACGCTGTTTAGTCAGACCAACTTCGCGGCAATTCCCGTAAGTACGTTGCTATTTTATTCCAAATCCGAGTTGCCTCTCTTTAATCGACAGTCGTAAAAGTTTGTACGCTATTACGCGAAGTGAAATAAGTGGTGCTGTAGAATTTCCGAAGGATGTTTTTAAGGTATTTTGTCTTCAGGTTCGCCAGAAGTGAACATTCATTCTTGGAGTTTTCACGGTGAACTAAAGGAGCGATGTAGTGGATTCGTATATCTTTAAAGTTCTAACGGTCAAAACAAAATCGTAAATATGTGTTCATTATATATTAATTTGAGCTTATTATCTAAAAACTTACTACTACTTAGTTCATGAAGATTTATCTAAATGCTTTTCTTAAAGATAGGCGTAACTTCGATACGGATCATTCTTGTTCGAAACATTTTTGTCAAACTTCAACTATTGTAGCTTGCAGCTGCTAAACCGCGAACACCATACAGCTTCAACTCCCTAGCTCATGTTGTCCTATCGTGTTATTTTTAAAGTTGAAGTCGTTTTTTAATTAGTACTTATGGACAATATCGTCATTATCAATCGATCGATATTAGGTAAATATTATACTGGTACAGTTGACAAGCGGAATCCATGGTGCATTGGGGTCCCACTAACATCTTCGGGGCCCAAGCCAACCTCACCTGCCAGTGGTGCACCTGCCGATCGACGGACGAGGCTCTGGCGCTGGTTTTCCCCCTCCGGGGGTTGGGGGGTCAGACGGCAGTCGCTCCCGCAAAAACCGAAATTCGCCAATTCAATTTATGGTTTGGACTACAGAAAGACTGGCTAGGGATAGGGCGCCGCCGCAAAACGGCGCGCAAGAGCTTCGCCCGACTCTTGTGCCAAGTGGACAAGGGCTACCGTGTCGAGGGTGGGCACGGTTAAAGACGCAAGCCCCAGCCCGTAAGATCCGCTTCGCAACTTGGAACATTGGCACGCTAACTGGACGCGGAAGGGAGCTGGCCGAGGTACTCTTCAGGCGGAGGGTGGCAGTGGCGTTCCTGCAGGAGACTCGGTGGAAAGGCAGCAGATCCCGACTCATTGGGAATGGCTACAAGCTGATCTACACCGGTGCACCTGGTGGGGAGAACGGGGTAGCTGTGGTGCTAGCCGAGGAGTTTCACAATGACGTCTTGGAGGTGAAACGCTACAGTGACGGCTTATGGCCGTAAGTGTGCTTATTGAGGGGGGTGTGACCCACTTGATAAGTGCCTACGCGCCTCAGGTCGGTTGCAGCGACACTGATAAGGCGGCATTTTGGAACCGCCTCGGCGACGTGCTAAAGGCTGTCCCGTTGTCACAGGGAATCATTGTGGGTGGTGACCTGAACGGTCATGTGGGTGAAGAGTGCGAGGAGTTTGAGCGGGTTCACGGTGGTTTTGGGTATGGTAGTCGCAACGACGAGGGGGGAGAAATCCTCAGGACTTGTGCGGCTGCCGACCTGGCCATCGTGAACACGTTTTTCAAAAAGAAATCCGAACATCTCATCACCTACAAGAGCGGGGGGAAAGCGACCCAAATTGATTTCCTACTCACTAGGAGACACCATATCAGTCGTGTGGCCAACTGCAAGGTCATACCAGGTGAGAGTCTCACCGCCCAGCACCGTCTCCTTGTCATGGACCTCTGTGTAAAGCCCAAAGCTAAGCGCGCAGAACACTGTAGACGCCAGATTCGGTGGTGGCTGCTAGATGAAGCCAAGTCCCAGACGTTCGCCTCGGTTACCGTTCACAAGTGTGTCGGTGCTGATGGTGATTCAGTCCAAAAACACTGGGACCAGATTCAGGCAGCCATCACTGGTGCGGGTAGGGCAGTGCTTGGCGTGAGCAAGGGCGGACGCAAGTGTGACAGGGAGACGTGGTGGTGGAGCGACACGGTCCAGAGGGAGGTTAGGGTGAAGAAAGCCCTCTTTAAAAAGTGGCAAGCGTCCAGATCTTCTGAAGATCGCGACGCGTACAGGGCCGCGAAACGTGCCGCAAAGCGAGCTGTAGCCAGAGCCAGACGAGACCACGTACAACCGCTTTATGATAGGTTGGAATCGTCTGAGGGGCAGAAGTTCGTGTATAAGTTGGCACGTTCAAGGGTCAAAGCGGCACAAGACTTCACTAAGTGCCGCTGCGTAAAAGACCATCGCGGCAACCCGTTATGCGAGGACCTCGCGGTGAAGGAGAGATGGCGCTCGTACTTCCACGAGCTACTGAATAAGCAGCATAAAGAGGTGCAGCCACCGGTCCTCCCTCCGAATCAAGGACTAGTGCCACCGGTAACGCCTGAGGAAGTCCTTAGTGCTCTTCGCCGCATGAAGAATCGAAAGGCTGTCGGATCCGATGGAGTCCCTATCGAGGCCTGGAAGGCGCTGGGGCCTCATGGTGTGGGCATCCTAACTAACCTTTTTAACCGGATACTCCTCACTGGCAAAATCCCGAGCCAATGGAGACTGAGTATTATTACTCCAGTCTTCAAAGGCAAGGGATCGGTGCAGGAGTGCGGTAACTACCGCGGTATAAAGGTCATGTCCCACACCATGAAGCTTCTTGAACGGATAGTCGACTCCCGGATCCGGCAGGAGTGTACTGTCTCGGAGTGTCAATATGGTTTTCGCCCCGGTCATGGGACCATGGACCCTGTTTTTGCCCTAAGGATCGTCATGGGGAAATACAGGACGAAGAATACGCCTCTGCATTGTTTATTCTTGGACATGCAAAAGGCCTTCGACTGTGTTCCTCGCGTGATGATCTGTTGGGCACTGCGGTCCAAAGGGGTGCCAGAAACCTATATTGATATTATTCGGGACATGTATCACGATTCCGACTCTGTGGTTCGGACTGCTGTTGGCGACACGAAACCCTTCCCGATCACCGTCGGGGTACACCAGGGTTCCGTCCTTAGTCCGTTTCTGTTCAGCGTGATACTGGACGTACTGTCCGTAGACATCCGGAATAACGTGCATGAGCAACCCCCGTGGCTGCTTATGTACGCCGATGATATCGCGCTGGCAGATTCGGACAGAGGACGGTTGGTGAGACGCGTGAACGATTGGAAGGGGTCGCTTGAGAACGGCGGTCTGAAGCTAAATGTGGCGAAGACTGAGTACCTGACCTGCAATACAGAGGATCCCACATCCGTCCGCATAGGCGAAGATGAGGTCGAGCGGACGGACCAGTTTAGATACCTGGGATCTGTACTTCACGCGTCCGGGGAAATCGATTACGACGTCAAAGCCCGTATTGCAGCCGCCTGGGCTAAGTGGCGTGAGGTGACTGGTGTCATTTGTGACCCTAAAATGCCGGTTAAGCTGAAAGGACAGGTCTATAAATCCATCATTAGGCCTGTCCTCTTGTATGGCAGCGAAGCGTGGCCTGTGCTTGAGCGACACAAGCAGGAGCTGCGTGTCACGGAGATGAACATGCTGCGGTGGATGTGTGGCGTTACGCGGAAAGACCGCATTAGGAACTCCCGCATCCGCGGCAGCCTTCATGTCCGTGACATAGCAGATAAGCTGCAAGAGTGTCGTTTGCGCTGGTACGGCCACGTTTTACGACGACCGGCTAACTACGTGGGGAACAAATGTCTTGCCATGCCGCCGCCGCCAGGACCAGGTAGAAGGGGTAGACCCAAGAAGGGCTGGCTTGACGTCGTACGGGATGACATGCGTGCCAATGGTCTCACTCAAAAGGATGCGGAAGACCGTGCGAAGTGGAGGAGGAAGAGCCGGAAAGCGGACCCCGGGCTTCGAGGCGCAGGCCCCGAACGCAACCGGGAACTACGCTAGGATGATGATGATGATGACAGTTGACAAGCGGAAGTATCTTTTTAACCGAAATCAAAGGAGGACGAGGTTTTCAATTCGACTGAGTTTTTTTTTAATGTTTTGTTACTCGATATCTCCGAGAATCGTGAACTATTTTTTTTCTTTGGCACCAAGTCGGGATCTGGTTTAATTTGGTGATTACAAAGTACAAACATTTAGGGTAAAATAAATAAATAAATAAAGGAAGTAGGTAGGTGGGTCAAAATTCTTTTCGTTGTCTTATTTTGTGTCCCTAAAAAACGTAACGCAGTGGTGATTTTTGTATGAGATGATGTTTTGTTTTCAATTTTTGAAATATGAATTAAAATCTAGCGTGAAAAAGAAATACAAGTGCACCGGATTTTTAAACAGTAACTAAAAGCGTGACAGAGTGGTATGAAAGAAAAAAAAAGACAAAGAAAAGAATTTTTGACCCAGGTACGCTTGTATATAATGTATATTGTATTCATGCTTTACCTGTAGGTATATTTAATTCAACATAGCTAACGATTCCAAACGTTTTCAAGGCATGAAAATGAGTAAGTAAGAATTGAGACGATTGCGTACCTTTTTTTAAGCTGCGGTGTGGCCGAAATTTTATTTGAGTAAACAATACCAAGCGAAAGTTTGTAGCAAAATACCGTTTTTGTCTCCTAGTTCTGCGATTTGAAATCTTCTGCGGCAAACACCAGCGTTGAGTTGAAACCCGCAGCCCGCAGGCCGGGCGATGCACCGGAAAGCTGTAGTAGTCAAAACCACATAACGCGCACCTGAATTGCGGACCTCCATTAAAATTGTAAACTCCCAATCCGCGCTTAATTTCTTTGCACGTTCGGGTCTCGGGGCCGTTCCTGCAAAGTAATTGCTTATGAGTGGAAGAGGATAAACGAAACGAGTTCTACTCCGGCGGGCCTCGTAAAATGGACTCAGGGGCTTGCATTTAATTAATACGACTAGTCGAGTACGTGAGAGCACATAGTCTGAAATGGAATCATTCCGTTTGACCGCTCTGGCTCTTCCCGCCGAAAAACTCTTCAACAACCCAAATTCGCGTCAGCGTTTCGGCGCCCATTTGACGGAATTGCACTTGAATTTGTTGCGCGTTTATTACTTGGAAACTTTTTAATCTCCCTTCTGAAGCACTTACCTAACTTGTGTTTTATTACGACCCGTTTAGTTGCATCGGGCTTTTACCAGACGATACCCACTAAAGTATGCGCTGTAATTAGCCTAAGAGAATTACTTGGGAATAGTGGAGGAAAAAGTTCGTAGTCTTTAATTTAAGATGAACAAAGGGATGCCTGGAAAATAAAAGAAAGAAGCGTGTTTAGGGTACATCACTTTACTTTATATTGGTTCGATACAGCTTGATCAATTTAATATCTATTTTGCGTTCTTTGAACTTAGTAAAAGACGTATTATAATAATTATTTATTTTTGAGATATGAGCCTCAAACAGCTATCAAATGCTCCATATTACAGTTTAAATTTTAATACTCTTTAAAACATTTTAATCATTAACGTTAAATAAAAATAATACTAGACTAAACGACAAAATAAATTCAATGTATGCAATGTAATAATAATAATAAAAGGTAATTAGAAAAAAGCATTAATTGCACGAAATAAAACTTATAAAATAATAGAAGATCAATAATGTTCTCAATAAAGATCCAAATGATCTCCCGACGGAGATGCTTTCTTTGGTTAATAAATATAAAGTTTAAGACGGTCTGTCATAAAGCCAAATATTTTAGGATATGCAGTTAGACTTTACAATGCCAAATTGTCATTTCTATCGTAAATCTCAAATACAATAAAGTATGTCGTTCGGTCGCGGTTTTACAAATTCGTGCTCGGAATTTGAAATGGACGTGCATTTTCTAACTAAATTCACTGTTTTGAATAAGACGCTATCGATAGAAATGATTCATAAGTATAACTATAATTGGCTATGTAAAGTTTTCTGAAGGTATGAATATTATATTTTTCCTTGATACCTTACCTTCAGAAAATTTTACATAGCCAATTAAACTCATGTGTATTTATTAAGTCACTACGCGCGACATTTTTCTTGATAATGGAGACCTAGGCTAGGTCTCCATTATCAAGAGTTTTAATCTGATAAGTATACAAGTGCAAAAACGACGCGTATCCTGATATACGGTAAAATTGGGATCATCAATATCATCATAAGTATACTCGTAGAAAGTTTCAATGTATTTGTCTCACGGGTAGCTATTTGCATTAGGAAAAGCGGGGTCTATTTTGCGAGTACCCAAAGAAATCGCAAAAGCGGGTATTTTCCCTATTTCTTGAAAAGTTCCGGATCGTGACTAATTGCCCTACACTTTTATAGGTTTTTTGTTAAACAACTCTGGTTTCAATTAACAAGAATTTTATTACGGACGTGTTGGATTTCTTCCGCTGCTTCCTTCTTTTATGATATTCTTTAGGAAATAAATAGTCAGGTTTCCTCATTAGCTTTATAGCCGTTTACTTTAATTTATTTTGTAACTACATACTTTACTTTGGCCGTGTGGTGACGGCAGTCAGAATAATTTTGTCACCACCCCAACTCCTCCTGCGGGTGTCGTAAGAGTCGACTAAGGGATTGAAGTGTCACTGACCATTTTTGATAACGATTGATGATGGGCAGCAGCGTCATCATAGTGGACACATTACTGCGATCGCCAATCCGCTTGCCCAGCGTGGCGGTTATGGGCATTTGCCTCCTAATGCGTCTATACGTATAGTTACTAGGAGAGGCCTCCGTCCAGCAGTGGACTATCAGAGGCTGATGACGGTGATGATACTTTACTTCATTTAAAGCAGGAGGCTTATGATGGTCTCGCGTTTGCCTTTTATGCTACTCGCCACTTTCGCACTTCCATACTTGTCAGATTAAAACTCTTGATAATGGAGAACCAGCCTTTCCAAATAGTTGCACGTAGCAATAGTTTCCAGCTTTACAGTACATGCTCAGATATTTTTGAGCACCGGATCTACTTCGATATATCTGGGTCGCGTTTTATAAAGTTACAATTTACAATTTTGCTGTTTGCCTCTCTTTCTAGCCAATAATGTGCGTGTGTTAGAGAGGCAGACAGCGAAATTGTAAAATGTAACTTTATAAAACGCAACCATGATGGCGACTGTAGGTAGGGACCACAAGCAGCGATGTTTTTTTCTAAAGTGAAAATCTTTTCGTTGTTATTTCATACCACTCTGTCACGCTTTTAGTTGCTGTTTCGACTCAGTATATAAAAAAATCCGGTGCGCTTGTATTTCTTTTTCACGCTAGATTTTAATCCATACATCAAAAATTAGAGACAAAACATCATCTCATACAAAAATCACAACTGTGTCAAGTTTTTTAGGGACACAAAATAAGACAATGAAAATAATTTTGACCATTCCTTTACTACAAACAAATCCAATGTATATACCTACAATACCTACATTCATTTCAAAAGTGTTGGAGTGCAATGAAAAAGGTTCATTAAAATTTCCTCTCAAATATCAGTGATATCGCGTTGCAAACAACAAACAACGTCCTTCAGTATGAAATATTATATCATAATGCTTAATTAAAAATCATTAATTTTAACATGTAAAGTGTTAGTTATATATTTTACTATTTATAAAAATTGCATTCGCAACTTACAGCTACTTAACACCATAGCATCACGAACATTAGTTAAACAATACTACTTATTAACACATTCGCTCTTCTCTAACATTCTCTTGCACTCGTTAATCAATAATCATCATCATATCAGAGAAAAGACGTTCACTGCTGAACATAGGCCTCCCCCAAAAATTGCCGCATTGACCCCGAATATTTAAGAGTACCGTAGGAATCTAAATAAGTAAGTATACATATAATTATGTGCCCTTTTTTAAGCAAGTACAGTACAGATGGTGCTTTTTTCACGCGCTAGTGCAAGAAGTGGCTCATTTTACGTCAGGTCCAAAACTTCGGAGGGCCATCTGTACTAAAAAACGTCGTACGAGAGTACGAAACAGAGACACGTGTAAAAAGGAAATTCGTAATTCGTGTCGATTTAAAACAATCCTTCGGTCGTGATTCAAAATAACGCAACTCGTTTCGCATTTCATGTTTTCGCACTTGTGTCGTAATGTACTATTGTATACTTTGAAAATACCAAAAAATGCTATTCCAGAGAAATAGTCATGATCTCATGATCCATAGCCAGGATAAAGGATAGGTTGAGTAAAATATGAAAGAGTTTTTTTTTCTTATGTTGACAACTTGACACTGTACACCCCGAAGTCAAAGTTTGTCAGAGCATCCTCAGTCATTGTGCTTGCCAAATGGCTAAAGCCACCCTGTGTAATAATATTGTACCTATCATGTTTTACATTTCATATAGAGTGATACTTAGTTCTATGCCTAGTTCGATACCAATAAACAGCAGGAACAAACACGTCTTCAAGTTCAATTAACGTTGTATGTGCCAATAAGACTAAGACATAGTCATTGGCGCAGCAGAGGAAGGTATTATAAATACTTCAAAGTCATAGTAACTTACTACCTTCTTCCTTTGGCGCGGTCGAACGTCTGTGTGAACCAATATCTTTCACAAACTCGCATCACGAACTCTTTTCAAAATGTAAACTAGTCTTAATGTCGGGGAATAAGGTTCAGTTCAGGTCATAATGAGTGTGAAGATATGAGTTTGCGATAGTTAAGTTAACGTGTTGTATGTATTTAGTGAATACGACTATTCACAGTAAAGCCTCATCTCATGCTACGGGATTGTAGGCTTTATGGAGTGCTCCGAATAGTGTTACTAGAAGTTAGGTTACGTGGTATTACATACATAATCGTTGCTTATCGAATAACATTGCTTAGGAAAGGAACGTACATAGCTGTAAACAGATACTTAACTACCTACTTACATGTATAGTCAAGTTAGGTTAGTGAAACTGCGGGAAAACTGGACTATTAGATACCACGAAATTTGTCTCTGTCCCTCCAACGAAGGCGACATTAGAGTGAGACAAATAGATACTCCAAATTTGCGGATGACGAAGTTTGCTTTAGGGCAGTTGAAACAGCACTTAACAATTTTACAAATAAATAAATAAATACCTTAGGCCATCTTACACAAATCGATTTAGTCCCACGGTAAGCTCAATTAAGGCTTGGTATTTAAATACATAAACAGCCACGACCAAGGAAGAAATATTTATAATAAAAAAATACACAAATACTGTTTCGCTGGTATTCAAACCCGGAACCTCCAGCTTCGTTACCTTAACATTTTTTTATTTCAAAAATATATAATTATTTTCTGGTGTAAGTATACACGACGTATGTTTTTACATTGAACGTGCTTGAATAAAATGGAACATTGTAAACTTAGCTACGGAGACTGACAAATAAAGGAGGGAAATTTTACCTAAATTCTACAAATTTATGGTTTTGTTAAAATTCCTAACTTTTTCTTTGATTTTAATCTTTATGAGAATCAATAGAAAACCATTATCTTTTTTAAATCGAGGAGATAAAAGTAAAGAGGATTAAGCTTTTATAGCCGCCGTAATGACGTCACGTGTTCGGGTTTCAATTTATTCACGAATTCCTCTAAAATTTCCGCCGTTATTGTTTAACCTTAGAATAAAAGTAAGTTTTTGTAATGTAATTTTTGATACAAGCTTTTGTCGCCAACTGTACTTTTTTTTCGGCCGCGTGGTGACGGTAGTAAGACTACTTTTGTCACCACCCTAACTCTTCCCGTGGGTGTTGTTGAGTCGACTAAAGGTGCATTTAGACCTTTTCACAATTTTCGCCAATTTTTAAAATAACTTCAATATTACAAATCTTACATTAATAAAAAAGCGATATTTCAAATTCTAACACTAAGCCCTTTCATTTGATAAAATACAGTTTGTAAAGCTCCTCCCCAAAAGGTAGCTCTCATATTTTAAAATTCGTATGTTTACGTACCACGTCCATTGTTGGGTCACCAACTTACATATGTGTGCTTTGCAACACAGTCCAGTAGTTTCGGAGCAAATCAGCTGTAATAGACGGATAGACAGACATGCGAGTGATCCTACAAGGGTTCTATTTATTCCTTTTGAGGTACGCAACCCTAAAAACTATATTTTGCTTGAAAAAACCATATTGCATAGATAACTGCAAAATAAAATATTGAAATAGTTAAATTAGATACCAATAAAATCCACCAGTCAGTAAAAAGTAATTGTGCTATTGCACAAACATTCTTGTGTTGTCCCGTCTTGAACGTTACAGCTTTGTCATATCAATCACCAACACTCGAGGCGTTTCATTCCGCACGTTAGTTTAAAGCAAACATCCAACTCTAAGCCCCACAAATGAGTGAAACGGAACGGCGCTAAGACTTGCCTAAGTCCAATCCATCATTATGATTCCGTTCCACGGAGCGAGCTCCACCTGTGCCCGAGGAAATAACCACGTAAACCGTAAACCTGACAAATGGTAGCACATTCATATCGGCAGAGTGTAAAGCTACGAAAAATGCGTGGAAAAACTTACATCTCAAGGGTTTCGGGACTTTTGACGCAATCATGGGCAGTTTTTGCGGGATTAAGTTGGAATGTAGGTGGGAAAGATTATGAGGAAAGTGCTCTAGTGGTATTAATATTAAATAAAATGTAAAAAAACTAGGTACTTTCCTTTTAACTTTCACAATAATCACTCATATCTAAACTACACGTATTCTTAAACGTGCTAACTACTACAACTTCATAAAAATTGTTGATGGACTTTTTTGATACAAAGAGACTTTATGGGCGGATTTTTATTTAGTTGTAGTTTTTTAAAATTTTCCAGATTTGGATATTTTCATATTTTTTCTACTCAGAATCGCGAGCTCTTTGGATCCTCAATAGCAGAAAAAAGTGTCCCGAGAATTCCATACATTTTTTTGCCTTCCGCTCACTGAGTTACGGTCGAAGGAAGTGTATGAAAAATAATAACTCAATGATTTTTTTTTCGGACAGTTTTTTATTTCTATCTAGATCGAAAAAGCTCATGATTCTGAGAAGAAAAAATGTAAAAAAGTCCAAATTTGGAAAATTTAAAAAGACTACAGCAAGATAAAAATCTGCCCTTAGGTACTTATCTCGCGACGACATAGTATATTTCGACGGTGGAAAGGAAGAACACCTTAAGCGTCATTTTGGTCGAAAATGAGTTCTAAGTTTGTCCCTCTTTTATTACCATATTTAGTTTGAAGAAAGAAGAATTGTTTGACTTTAACTTTGTTGATTGATCGCATTTAATAGCAGTCAAAATAAAAAAAAACCGCTGCATACTAACATAATGTTCATTTTACACTGTTAGTTCAACATTTTAATTTGCAATTTAGGGCTCAAACAGATAATTCAATTGATTAATCATTAATCAATTTTGGAACCACGTCCATATTATTGCGAACAATGACGCCACTTTGTCCGATCTCTGACTATAATTCACATAACAAAGTGATTTAGTTCAGTGTAACTAGGTACAATAATTTAATTTATAATACCTTTTAATGGTGCCTATATAATAATATTAATAATCTCATTAAATTAAACAAAGCCCCAATAAAGCAATAACACAGTAGAACGAGCCGGAACCGATGATTTTTATAGGATCTTATTAGTTTCGTTATCACGTCACATAATACGGTAGGCCGTGTGGTGACGGCAGTAAGAATACATTTGTCACCACCCCAACTCCTCCTGCGGGTGTCGTAAGAGTCGACTAAGGGATTGAAGTGTCACTGACCACTATTTGATAAAAGATTGATGATGGGCAGCAGCGTCATCATAGTGGACACATTACTGCGATCGCCAATCCGCTTGCCCAGCGTGGCGATTATGGGCATTTACCTCCTAATGCGTCTATACGCATAATTAATAGGAGACGCCTACGTCCTGCAGTGGACTATCATAGGCTGATGATGATGATGATGATGATGATAATACGGTAAGTAAAATAACCTTTTCTAAAACATGCAGTGAAATATTGTTGTTATGTTCCTTATAATAGGTTCCTTATAGGCTGCAAAGTATGACGTGTCAGGGTGCATAGCCAAGTTGCCAATCGCTAGCGCTTCATCGTTAAGCGCAGCTAACTGTCTTTGTCGCACTAATATGAAAGAGTGACAGAGAGGGAAAACTACGTTACGCTACTAAGCGCTAGCGATTGGCATCTTGGCTGAGCACCCAGGTGTGACTAGGTCAAGAGGTCGTTAATGGAATTTAATACAAAGTTTGAAGGCCTAGGCCGGCAAAGTGCTCTTTTTAAATTCCATTCCACATACATTTGTGGCACAGGCATCATGACATTCTGCCACTATGCAATAATATTGATGATTTTGTTGTTTAGGTACTTCTTTGCATGTTTGAGAAAAGCACGAATGTATAGTGCTTTTCTGAAACGTTTAAAGAAGTACCTAAACAGTCGGCCTCTACAGTGTGTGGCCTTGAACACGGGAGAAAAATGAAATGGGTGACTCCTTAGGCTATCAGCAATAATCTTGTAAAGGTTCCGAAGTAAAGTTTTTGTACATTTTTCAATGTTACAAAAATAATAAGTTATTAATAACTTTTAAGTCAAGTAAAAGAACCCATAATAACAAAACTTCCAAGAAAAAAAATTCAAAAAATCAATATAATTTTTTTTTAATGACTTTACTTATGTGAAAATGATTGTTGCTTAGCTTAATAATGCACCATTTAAATTTTCACCCCGGTTGTAGGCCACACACTGTATATGTCTTCGGCCGGCAACTCTTTTCGTCTCGGCCTCTATAGTAACGTACTATTAATAGCTCTCGTAGGTATATTGTCGCAATAATATAGGATATTTGCGGCTTTCAAGAGTTTCAAGTGGTGCTAGAAGGTACAAAATTAAGTACAGGTGTAGTGAGAAATTACTTGCCTTCGGAATCGTTCGTAAACACATGCTGTTTCAGGCAGTGTCACCAAGTCTGACTGAAACTGTAGATACATTTACCATCAGGTATATGGGAACAGGCTTCTAATTTCATGGCGTTAGAGTGCTCAGATGATATTATTGTGCACCATGGCCGGCCCGATATAATATTAATTATGAGCATTTTATTGTTATTTTATCCATTTTCATAATATTGAATTTATGGGTAAATTTTGAGTTATTTCTATTTAGAATCACGAGCTTTTTCGATCCCAAAAGGTAAAAAATACCCAAAATTTCCATACATTTTCCGAATTTACTCCTTTGTTACCACAATACAAAGTGATTGGAAAATGGTAGGTAACAAAAAAGGAAAAAGCTATGAGTCGTTTTTTTCATCGGAATCGAAAGAGCTCGTGAGTCTGCGTAGAACTAATCCAAAATGTATCCATAAATTCAAAATTATGAGAAAAGAATAAATAAACAGAAATTCTCATAACTTCTGGCGACTGTATCTATTGGGCGTATCGTGCCGGATTCCGCCTTAGTGTAAGTCACCCTTTAATCAGATTTTGTGGTGTCTGATTTTGTGGTTTAGGCCCCAGGACTTCGTGAGCTACAAAACGGGTTAAAAGTATGAAAATTTGCACGAGGCGTCTCTCTGCTAAACTCAAAATTTAGGTATAGTACCCCCTGCCGAATATTCGCCGGCCGGATACCAAATATTCGGCCGGTGGTCAAGCCGAATATCCGGTATCCGGCCTAACAACTATCCGTTGCATCTCTAGAAAAAATCCATGTATTTTTTTTTTCATTGGGATCGAAAGAGCTCGTGATTCTCAGTAGAACTAATCCAAAATTTACCCATAAATTCAAAACTAGGGAAAGGAAAAAAATGAAAGGAAATTCTCATAACTTATGGCGACTGTATCTATTGGGCGTATCGTGCCGGATCCCGCCCTAGCGTAAGTCGCCCTTTAATCAGATTTAAATTAACAATTTCGCTGTAACCGAATTCCCTCGATTTATAAGAGGCTCAGAGTTCTTTGCATGTTATTAATGACGGTTATCACACAGCGGCTTATCACTTTAAGTACGGTCGTGAAGTATTAGCTATTGCTCTCAATTCCCTTTGCCTACATAATGCTAGCATTATGTAGGCAAAGGGAATTGATTACATTATCTTGCCAGCAATGTTCCACAATACACCGTGTTTTTTAATTTTCTTTAAAATCGATAATTTGCTTGATACATTTATAAACGCTACCTAGAAGTTATGGGCCCTGGAGGGGAACTTTAAATCCTTTAGTTAGGTAATTTTGCTGAAAAACATTCCTTTATTTGTAAAAAGAAACAAAACTGCATTAACATAGTACATTACGACACAAGTGCGAAAAACATGAAATACGAAATTAGTGGCAATGTTTTAAAACATGACATCGACACGAGTTACGAATTTTGTTTTTGCACGTGTCTCGTACGACGTTTTTTAGTGCAGATGGCCCTCCGGAGTTTTGGACCTGACGTAAAATGACACACTTCTCGCACAAGAGCCTAATAAAGGCACTATCTGCACTAAAATATGTGTATTTTTTAGGCTCTAGTGCGAGAAGTGTGTCATTTTACGTCAGGTTTGAAACTTCCGAGGGCCATCTGTGCTAAAAAACGTCGTACGAGACACGTGCAAAAACGAAATTCGTAACTCATGTCGATTTAAAACACTTCTTATCGGTCGTGTTTTAAAACATCGCGACTTGTTTCGAATTTCATGTTTTTCGCACTTGTGTCGTAATGTACTATTTCAGTACAGATGACTATTTTGCATAAAACCAGCGTGACTCGGGCGACCGTAACCATGGCAATAACAGACAGAATAAACTTGATTCCCCCCTTTTCCTTTATTAAGGGTTAATCAATCATAAGTCACACATCGCTTGAGTACTGGTACTGGTTCCCCTCGTCACTCGGCTTGGCACTGGAATAAGGACTCTCGAAAGCCCAAGACGGATGGGCCAAACTATTGGGTCTAACCGCGTAACTTTGCCTGGATATGAACATTTGTTCAGCTTAATTCATTGCCCAAAAATAATGAATTTTAAATTGTCTATAGATGAATTATGGAAAGCAAGGTGGGAGGCGTATTGTATTTTTATACAATTTTACATGAACTATTAGTTTCCTTGACTCCTGTCATCATTGGAATTACAGCAAGCCAAAGACATAATGGTATATCTTTATGCAAAAGCAAATACAATTTAGAGTTTTCGAATAGGACAGTCAGCAAAAAAATTGCCTTTTGTTATCACTGAATAGAGTGGAAAAAAGGCAGACCACATTTTTTGTTGATTGTACAGGCAACTCATATATTTGTGCAGCATTTCTTAAAGTCGTACTGAAAATAGATGTATTATAGAGCCTTTAAAGTATTAAATGAGACAGGAACGAAACCATACATTACCTAATAATTTGCCTTTACATTCAAATAAATTTCAACTAAATAAACCATCACATTTTTTGCGTTGGTTAATTTTTTCTTGAAAAACTTTGAATGAAATAGGGTAAAATATTGTACTAATTTGAGAAACATTTACGTTTCTGAAGCAGTGATTTCTGGTTACGACTTGCATTGAAAAAGCTTTGATACCAGTATTTTATTTATAAAATGCTTTTTTCACGCTTTTCCCATTTACGAATGGCATTTATTTTACCTGAACAGGGTGCTTAGCCAAGTTGCCAATCGCTAACGCTTAATCGTCAATCGTAAACGAAAGGCAGCTAATTGTCTTTGTGGCACTACTATGACAGAGCGACAGAGAGGGGAAACTACGATACGCTACTAAGCGTTAGCGATTGGCAACTTGGCTAAGCACCCTGTTAATGTCTTTATACCCTGTGGTAATGTCAGTGAGAATAAGAGTATACACTTATACAGGTTGATCAATCCAAATCGGTCAGTATGGAGATTTTGGAAACCATAACAGACAGCGAAATTTTGTCTTAGGAACCATGAGATCGATTTTAGTAAAAAGAAAAACTGCATTCATGCACTTACAAAAATACTTGTACTCGGTCCAGGAGTCGAACTTGCACTTTTTGAAATATAAAATTATCACCATAAGAGAGGGGGGGTCATCGGACAAATCACGTGTAATTTTTTGTCACTCTCTGCTGAAGAGCATACTATTTTTAAAACATAACCAGATGTCAAATCCTGAAATGCGTTTTAAAATTTATTGGATATGTACTTTGTACTTGGTAAAAAAGTTTTTTCCCATCACGTGTGCTACAAAAAGTACGTAAATTGAAGTGTTATTAAAAGGACTACATACTTAAGTTGGCAAAAATTACACCATATTGGCTAGGGGGGGGGGGGAGGTTCTGGAACGATTGGCTACTTGGCTAAGCATCCAGGTATACGAGTATGTTTCATTTTGCTATCGAGAAGATGTGCTTAGAATAATGGGCGGAAACCTATCCGAATTAGGTCCATACTCGTCCGATTTCCCTTTGATACGGCACGGAACCCCAATACATTAGCCGACGACTCAGAAACGTGTTGCAGACGGATCACCGGATTAAATTCAGACCGTGGCTGCACTTTCTTAATAAAATTGGAAATATTTGCAATGCAGATCCATTTCTCCGAGATTACTTTAGCCTTCTGTTGAAATAAGTTTCATACCAGAGCCATTTTCTTATAAATATGTAATGTGTATAATACTTTGATCTGGTTTTTCTCATTTTGTGATCGAGTGAAGAACTTAAGGAACTCATTACATGCCGGCTGTTTACTTCTAATGATTTTTCCTTGGAATAATCTGTCGGTTCTGATTAATATCATCAGTATACCGAGTGAGAGTGACGGCCGCGTAAAGGAAAAAGTAACATGGGAAGATAAAATAAATACGAAATAAATACACCGTGGGCTCTTATAACCCGAAAGATTTTAACCGCGCATTTTTGATGTAAAAACAAACAAAAACTGTTATATGAGTATGGTCATTATTGGATTTTTTTTTACAATTTTTTAATGTATTTTGTCATTTTAGAATTATAACTAACGTGAGACTCGAACATATTAAAATATTATCGAACCGGGTTACTCACGTATTTAAGTCTATGAGTACGCGTCGGGCTTTGGCCGAGGGTGCTCCGGACGAGGAACCTCTTAATGGGTCGAAACATCATCAAGCAATCATCGACTTAAACACGTGAGTAACCCGGTTCGATAATATTTGAATATAGATTTTAACATAGAAAGTAAACGTTATTCGTAAACCTGGCACTTAAAATGAGTGTTAACGTGTTTTTTTTTACAAAACCTCAGTTTTTAAAGGTTTTGTTTTTCACATCTATTATTAATGAGGGTAGTGAGACTCTTCTCCATAATGACACCAACGCCGTTAAAACAACCTTTCGTACTGAGTAACAACTACATTTTTTTTCAATTAGTAAAGCTTCAATCAGCTCTTAAACTAAGCTATATCCAGAAAAGTTTATATTATTATGACATTATAGTTTTTAAATGTGATCAGGAATGTACTGTAAAAATCGGTCGGGTTTAAACAGCCCACGGTGTATATAGGTCTATCTGTCTTTTTCTTCACAAAAGAGTATCCCTATAGGTTTCTAAAGGTGAAGACTTTTTATAGATAGATATTTTAGGCGAATCTAATTGTGACTGATTAGAACTTTTCGACGGGATGAAGAATAAATAAGAACAGATTTTCATGACCAATAGCTTAAAATTGTCAATGTAACTAAAACTTATGACGGGTTGAAACAAATATGGTTACTAGTTTGACCGGATAGAACAAAATTTTGGTGCGATTAGTTGATGCCGGAATTGTCCGTAGATTACTTAAGCTGCTTACCATCAGGCAGGTTGTATAATTGTATACCACCTCCGTGAACCAGACCTTTCTAAGAAGCCTTTATTTTTCTATGGTATTTGATGAGTAACAAACTAAAAGGAAGATTCGAAAAAACGTTTTGATGCTAAAGAATAATCCGTTAAAATAAAGCAATAAAAAGTCTAGCACTTAGGCTTAAAATTGAACATTGTTTCATAGCTGTAAGCCAGTTCAAACAGAGATATTAAATTAATTCATTAGGATTGTAATATAAACGTCTAGACTTACAAGTGCTTTAACAATAGGAGAATACTTAGTTTTGAAAAGATGAAAGAAATGTTCCCTATTTGTATAGAATTCTCTTAAGAAATAATGACGCTCTTGTTAGTTATTGTAATATTTTAGTAGGTCACTCTCATTATAGGTACAGTCACGTCTAATAATATGTATACATTTCGGAACGTATGTCAAAGGCATAAGGATCAAAATCGTTTACATATTATTAGAGCCGACCGTACGACACTAGATTCTGCTTGTAATTTTGTTTGCGTTGTATTTGTAATTTCAATGTTAAGCATGCATCCAGTCAACTTTTAAAAACTATCTTTTGTCCATCAGGACTATCTCACGCCAAATATGAAATGGTGTTAAATGCGAATTCCTATCATGCGTTTTGATATTAAGACACCACTCGTAGAACTATAACATTTCAGCAGTTTTTGTAAAGATTGTCTCTTTACAGACCTACGCATTATTTTGGTTCTTTGCCTTTTTGCCGAAAATTGTATTGCCGAATTTCACTTCCCAACCAACTTTTCGCAGAAGTGTAATTTGGTCGAATTTCATTTTCCAAAATATTGTCTTGTGATCTTGGTCGTTTTTCTTTGGTATATGACATCTAATATTTATAATTCATTTTCCAACTTTACATAATCCAAACTAACATTTTTTTTTGACGCAGGGGAGAAATGCTGTTATGCATCGTCACCCCCGGGGAAGCCCATTGGGGGGGTGGTGTGTGGGACTCGCTCCTCCCGTAACCCCCTCTGACCAGTCAGAGGGAGGGGAGGAGAATACCCACTAAAAAAACCCTGCGGCGTCACCCGCATTGTCGTTTATGGAGGCGCCATGGGATCGCTCTCGCATTCGACCACGACGCTCCCCGACTGCCCGCCCGGCAGGCCGGGCACCCGCGCCAAGGAGAGGAGGTCAGGACGCAACTGACTCTCCTCCCAGACGTGTAGGGCCGTGCAATGTGGTCCCCTAGTCCACTGGCCCTACGGGGGGGAGGTATCTAGGTGGTAGCTAGGGCGAATCGCCTACGTCTCCCCTCTCTCCGCCTACGCCTGATTGGGTGCGCTTCCACATCTTCCTCGCGCGCCCTTTCATTGGCCTCCTTTTGTGAAATTACGTTCTCACAGAAGGAGGCCACTGCGTTCCAATCTTCCTCGCTGCGTACCATGCAGGCCACGATACTGTGCAGCGAGGCATCTCCTGTGTTTAGGAGCGTCATAAGTTGGAGACGCTCCCGATCCCACACCGTGCACACTGCCAGCGTGTTTTCCGCCGTGAATCCAAACTAAGCTAACCCAACTAGTGGGTAATTCTCATCTCCCAACTATAGGGTTGGGAAATGAAATGGTTGCGAAATAATTCATTGCTAAAAGTTATTCGGACGAATGGCACTTCTGCGAAAAGTTAGTTGGGCAATGAAATTCGGCAATACAGTTTTCGGCGAAAAGGCGAAAAGGTTATTTTATATGTAAATAAAATTACATCATCAGCCAATTGCAGTTACATAGGCCTCACCTATTACTCTTGCGTATGGACGCTAGGGTACTTCTTATTTTTGCAATTTTGCAGGATGTTCGAACCAATAAAGGAGCTCTTTGCTCTCCCGATTGCAATTAAAGTAATAAAAAAACGACTAATCTTTTTGCCTTTCTTGAACTTCGTACTTCGGTAGCGACCCCTAATTTTTGTTTATAAAAATTGAAAAAAAAAACAAAAATGGTTTACTTATCAAATAAAAAATAAGTAAAAAATTTTTTAAGTTAAACGGTTTTTATTGCACCAAAAACTAGAAAATAAAAATTAGTTGTAACTAACCTTAGATGCTGCTTTTTGTAGATTAGTCACGTGAAACTATTATCACTGTAGTCTTCCCAAGTCGGATGCTGAAAGCCACGTTTAGCCTCTATGCCAGTGGATTAAGCGTTACCTAATCGGAAACTTTTACCAAACTGAAATAAAAACGTGGGGCGTACGCAATTGTGATTAAGTCACTATATTTAAGAACACACATAGAAATCAAGACAGCAATAGTGTAATAGGTTTTGTTCTGGCCTTGATAAAAGTTATTTACCTCTGTGTACGTTTCTTTATATTAACGCCCCACGTTTTTATTTTAGTTTGGTAAAAGTTTCCGATTAGGTAGCGCTTAATCCACTGACATAGAGGCTAAACGTGGCTTTCAGCATCCGACTTGGGAAGACTACAGTGATAATAGTTTCACGTGACTAATCTACAAAAATCAGCATCTAAGGTTAGTTACAACTAATTTTTATTTTCTAGTTTTTAGTGCAATAAAAACCGTTTAACTTAAAATTTTTTTTACGTATTTTATTTTCAAGTTTTTAGTGCAATTCATTGTTAATTTAATTTCCGATACTATAACTACTTATTCTACAGGGTGTGGCCTGTAACAGGAGCAAAAAATCAAATGGAAGACTCCTCTGACTGCCTCTAGTTATTCGCAAAAGGTCCCAGTGTTTTAAAGTTATCCATTAAGGAGAAACAGTATGTTAAAGTTACGACCTATGAGTGATGTATCTAGGTATCACAACATTGTACCTTATTAATGATTAAACATATTGGTAGTTCAGTGGACATTAAACTAAATGAGCTAAAAAGTTTTTTTGAACTCACGGTTTTTTAACTGATTTAGAAAAAAAAAATTTTTTTTTTATGTTACACCGATTTCACTTTTTTGGTATAAGTCGACTGCAGTAAAACTACATAAAAAAAAGGAAAAAATTTTTTTTAACTTTTTACTATTAAATTATGACTATTTATTGGGTTATTAGTGTACTGTTTAATTTTTTGCTCCTATTACAGGCCACACCCTGTATATCAAAGAATGCTGTTTGTAATAGGTATGTACTACAATTAGGAATGCTAGCGTTTAACTCTCGCGCTTTAATCACGACACAAACATCATGTGTAAACGTAATGGACATTATTTTATGTGTAACGAGAGGGGAATCCCTGCTGTAGGTATAGATATTTTTAGAAATCCGACACTAACAGAGATCTGACAATAAGGAATATATCAATCAATTTGATTTATTGAGAAAATGAAGTTTAAATTTTTATATATATATATCGCGAACCCGAGGGGTATACTCATGCTCTCAGTCTTATCAACCGGATGACTGCAGGTCCAACGGCACGTCCTACGCGAGTCACTCACGCTGTGAGTCTATAAGCCGGAGGGCCGCAGGCCCGACCCGCCCCGACGCGACCCACTCACGCTATCACTCTATCAGCTGGAAGGCCGCAGGCCCGACGGCCTGCCCTCCGCGAGCCACTCACGCTGTCACTCTATCAGCTGGAGGGCCGTAGACCCGACTTGTCGCCCTACGCTACGCGATCCACATATGACGCTGTAACACTATCAGCTGGAGGGCCGCAGGCCCGACGGCTCACCCTACGCGATCGACTCACGCTGTCACTCTATCAGCTGGAGGGCCGCAGGCCCGACGGCTCGCCCTACGCGGTCCACTCACGCTGTCACTCTATCAGCTGGAGGGCCGCAGGCCCGACGGCTCGCCCTACGCGATCCACTCACGCTGTCACTCTATCAGCTGGAGGGCCGCAGGCCCGACGGCTCACCCTACGCGATTCACTCACGCTGTCACTCTATCAGCTGGAGGGCCGCAGGCCCGACGGCTCGCCCTACGCGGTCCACTCACGCTGTGATTCTATCAGCTGGAGGGCCGCAGGCCCGACGGATCACCCTACGCTACGCGATCCACTCACGCTGTCAGTCTATCAGCTGGAGGGCCGCAGGCCCGACATGGCAGGCAGTGGCACGTGTCTCAGGAGCATCAGGTTTGAGGAGTTGGAAGTCAGTATTAAATCCGTCTGTATTTTTTCATCAAGACGAAAGTCTTTGATCAGTGTATGTTGTTGTACCAGTGATGACATACGGTACTAAACCGTGGTCGCTTACAATGGGCCTCATAAGAATGCTCAATGTCACCCAAAGGGCAATGGAGAAGGCTATGCTAGGAGTCTCTCTGCGATATCGGATTAGAAATGAGACCATCCGCAGCAGAACCACAATAACCGATATAGCTCTTCGAATCGCTAAACTGAAGTGGCAGTGGCCGGGGCTCGTTGCGCGTGGAACCGATGGCCGTTGGAGCGGTAAGTTTTTCGAGTGGCGGTCACGTACCAGAAGGCGCAGCGTGGGTAGGGCCCCACAAGGTGGACTTATGACCTGGTGAAGGTCGCTGGATGCGGGTGGCACAGGGCCGGTCCTTGTGGCAACCTTTGGGGGAGACCTATATTCACCAGTGAACGTCTTTCGGCTGATATGATGATGATGATGATAATGACATCCGTATGTTTCTACCAAATGTCTAAAGCAGTACTTTAAAATCTACATATCGCTAAACCTAGCGGTTGTGGCAGGCAGTAACACTGGAGTATCAGATCTGAGGAGTTGGACGTTAAGTATTAAATTCGCATGTTTCTACTTAATATCTAAAGAACTTCTTTAAAATCAAGATATCGATAAAAGATAAACCTTGCGGTTATTGTGGGCAGTACTGCAGCATCAGGAGTGAGGAGTTGGAAGTCAAGATCAGGCTGTTAGTATTTGATTATGCCAAACATGCTATACTTTAATTTTCATGTGTCTAACACTCTCAGTTAAGGTACGCAGTACGTCTGCAGCATCAGGCTTTGAGGACACAAGGATACAAATATTATAATACTGCATTGTCATGGGGACTTGATAAGAGTTCCAAATTTTATTTATTTCGGTGCAGTAGAAGTGGTCGAAAAATCGATCACAAGATTTGAAGCAACGACGACAGTTGATACGCGGTGAAGTTAATAAAAACCGTTTAATAACAAAATGAGAGGGTGCCCCATAAAAAATTGCAATCGGGCGAGCAAAGAGCTCCTTTATTGGTTCGAACATCCTACAAAATAGCAAAAATAAGAAGCACCCTAATGGACGCATTATTAGGAGCAATGCCTATAACCGCCAGGCTGGGCAAGCGGGTAGGCGATCGCAGTAGTGTGTCCAATTATGATGATTGATGACGCTACTGCCCGCCATCAATCTTCAATAAATTATTGGTGACACTTCAATCCTTTAGTCGACTCTTACGCCACCCACGATAACTATAAATAGCTGGGGCGTAAATATAAATATTAAATAAATAATAAATAAATATCTTGGGACAACTTACACAAATCGACCTGGTCCTACGGTACACTCAATTAAGGCTTGTGATGTGGGTACCAGGCGACGATGTACATAATAAATACTTAAATACATAGACAGCCATGACCAAGGAACAAATATTTGTGATACCTACACAAATAATGGCCTCGCCGGGATTCGAACCCAGAACCTCCGGGTTCCAACTAGGCTACGGAGGCTGACAAAATAAAATAAGCCATAAAAGCGGCGTCGAGCTTCTAACACTCTCGTTAGTAATTCCGTACTTACCTCCCTTGATGCACAATGTACTAGTTATTGTCTGCTTTTAGGCCATTAATTTATCAACAGTTACTTTGAGCAGAGCCTTAAAGGAATGGGTTAACCCCTTAATTAATTAACGTGAAATATAATTATCAGTTCGTTCTCTATTTGTATTATATGTGGTTAGCAAATGTTATCTAATACATGAAACAGATAATTTTAACAACACCGCTAAATGAACTCGTATGCTATTTTCAGTTTGCTGATTTTACTGAGAAAATAATGGCTCAGGTCTCCATAATCTTTACATTAAATACTTATACAGGGTGATATCTGTGTCATGGAACAAGAGTGAACATGGTATTAGGGACAGACGCTGAAACACTTTCACTAAAGAGACAACCAGAAAATCGCGATTTTTTTCCTAATAGGCTCTACTTGACTCATATCAAAAGTGCAAAATATTATTATTTTCTGTAGTATTTATTGAAAAATCAATATTTTTCGATTACGGTGTATTAAAAGTGTTTGATGGGTACATGTTTATTATTGAAAAAATTGTTTTATTTTTTAAATTTCGTACTCTGAAAACGGTGTCGGCCATGATGTGACGTGACATGAGTTAATAGTTGAGGCCTACGTACAGCAATGGACTATCACAGGCTGATGATGATGATGATGATTATTCTTATCAGAGCGCGTAGCCAAGTTACCAATCTCTGACGCGCATCATAGCTCTCTGTTACTATTTCATACTAACTAGCGCGACAAAGACCTGTTCGTGACAAAGTTCATGATTGACTATTAGCGATTGCCATTTTGGTTACGCACCCAGATATCGATAAAGTAAAAACTTGCTCAAAAACCAATCAACGCATCGCTAATTAATTTTCGAATCTGCTGCAGGTGATGTTCTCTCTGAAAAAGCCGAAAGTTACGAGTTCATTAAAAACAATAGCTGTTCGAGAAACTCTTACAGACTTCCCTGCACCAAAAACCGTTTCAAAAGGACTTATTTGCATTAAAACACCAATGTACTTACGTCGTTTTGAAAATGGAATGTGGAGGTTAATTATAATTCTGCCCGCAGCGTTGAATCCCAAGCAGTTCAATACCACAGAAAAAGGTCGGGTTATAGTTTCTAATAGCTCGGGCGACAAGTCGACAAGTTTTTTATGTTTTTAGCTTCTGGAATTTTCTTGGCTGTTTAATGCATTGTAGAGTAGTGTCGGCGCCGCTGTTTTAATTAGGTTTTTCAATATTAATATTTTAACTAGACACAGAGAATATATATGTATGGAGATAGTTTCAGACCCCAATAATAGTTTTTACCCTAGAACATCCCAGGGGTGGAAGGGAGTGGAATTGGTCATAGGAAATCTACGGAAACAAGATGTCAATTAGAACGGTATCCATTTAAATACAGTGATGATTTTTATCGAGCTGGAAAAATTTAGTTTCATCTTCTGCACCCTGTCGTAACACGATTATAAGTACCATAACATTATAATACTACTCTTAGTAACCTCTTATTGTATCTAAGTTCTGATTCGTATTGAATCAGAACTTAGATACGATCTCTATTTCAAGTAGGTATTTGTTACTTAGTGAGATTTGGTTGTCAACCGACGATATCTTGGGATACCAAGTCAGTATGCATATGATGGTTCCGTGTTAATCGTTTATCGTAGTTGCCGTCACTTTCTCGGAAGCATGGAAGTGCGAGGGTGACGCGTAGCACGATAAATGGATAAAATCGGATCATTATAAGCCATCTGGTAATCCTGGTATGACATACTACGGGAAAATGCCTCAACTGTAATCTAAAACTTCAATGAGCGCTATTTCCGCTATTGAAATGGCGATACATGTTGGCAGTTCCGGTAAATTTTCCTAAAGTAAAAAATAATATATGTCATGGTACCTACATTATTTTACAAATCCGCCTAGTACCCACGATAAGTTAAAAGAGGGCTTGCGTTGTGGGTAGGTACTGTATCTGTACTACACAGATACTTAAATTCATAGAAACTGAAATAACTACGGACCAATTTTTGTGATAAATTTACAAAGTTTCGACCGGGTTTCGAATTTGGATGCTCCAGCTCCGCAGGGTTACAATTGAGCAATGGAGCTGTCAAATATTAATATCGGGAAAATTACCCTTCGGTATTGCCGCTAGGTGCTCGCGAGCATTACGAAAGATTTTAACTATGCATTCTAGACATCAAAATAAACAAAAAATATTATGAGACCTAATGACCAATTCCACAAAAAAAAAGTCTTTGTTTTAGACTTTTTGAATAGGTACTTTTTAACATTTCCAATACTTTTTATCATAACAACAATGTGTTAAAATTATTTTTTTAGTGATTTTTTTAGGGACAGGTTTTTTCGTTAAGTCTATTCTTATTTTTCGATTGTCAGGCAAAAGGTGTAGTAATATTAGAACACATTGTGGTAGCATTGTTATCAAAAAGAAATTTTATGACGAGTTACGTCGAAAAACTTATTTCGAAAAAAAGGTTAATTATCTCTGGAACCAAGTCGAATCCAGGAAATTTTACATAATATTAAATACTTTAAATATGCTCAGTAATTCAGCATTATAATTATAATCTTTCGGAATGCTCACGAGCACGGTGTATAAGGCGTTGGAAAATAATGACGGCCAGCACTGTTTCAATCCACCTGGGTCTCCCCAATATATCCCAGAAAAACACGAAGATAAACAAAAGCTTGCAAAAACCGTCAGTAACAAATTAATCTTCTGTTCTTATAATTCACCGGCAACATTCCCGCGTAACGTACGAGTCTCTGCGGGGCACTCGCATCGAATTATTGCCGTTTGTTGCTGCAATAACCCATGTCTAATGCGTTCTGGCCTGTGTGACTGTCGCGAGTGACATGCAATACATTGCGGCATTTGAGCCAGTGCTCGAACTTGTTGCACCACTTGGAAATCTATGTATTGTAAGACAAGAACGATGTTCAGACGGCTCTAGAGCGTCTGTTTATTGGATAGTTTACACCGGATAGAAATTTCGGGCAACTAAAAATCACTTAAGATCTTTTTACATTGAATATTTAAATAATAACACGATCTGATTTTGATTATTTTAATATGTGTATGACAAACAACGAAAATCTATAAATGTACCCTATATTCTTAAGGAAACCCAAACTTTATTTCCAATCTAATCCCATTGCCCACACAAAAGTGCGCAGGAAGAAATCCCTACTTAATCCAGGGCGAACTATTTTTACATAATTATACTTAAGGTGTCGTGGGATATAATACCACTAAAATATATTTGAACGGTAAAGCTCACGTATATTTCGTTACTACGCGCGACATATTTTGGAGAGCTTAGGTCTCCAGTATCAAGCACTGAGCCTACAGGACACGTAGGTAGGTAATACCTATAGTAGGTACATGCGTATAACTGTTTAAATATATTTTAGTGTTCATATATGTTTATACAGGGTGTAATCGTTAAGCGTGGCCAGGCCATAATTCCATAAATATAACAGATATCAGAAAACTTCCAACTAATATAGAAAGTGCGTTACCCAACGAGTAAAATTGCATTAATAACTTTTTCTAAATAGATGGAGTAATATTAAAAATACTAAGTTAAAACGCTCCTATACATTTAGTATGACGACTAGCCTTAACAAATGTCGGATGTCATAACAGATAAAACTGTTAGAGATTCGTTATTTGTACGAATACATTGTAATAAAATAATAATACTACCGTTTATGAAATATTTAATTTAAGAATGTAACATTTATTTTGAAATAAAAAAATATTCGTATTAAACTAGTCTTTGAATGAACGGTTACGTACTAAATGTATGGAAGGGTTTGAAGTTAATATTTGAGATATTATTTCTGCTTTTATTTCAAAAAGGATATTAATGTGATTTTACTCGTTGGGTAACGTACTTTCGATATCAGTTAGAAGTTTTCTGGTATGACCTGCTATATTTACGAAATTATGGCCTGGCAACACTTAAAGATTACACCCTGTATATTTTAGTTTATTAGAAATGTATACGTACCTAGCTAACGAATTCCCCAACTACAAAAATGTCTTGGACACTGTAACGTATAAGAGCAAAATTTTTATAAAAGTTTTTAAAGGATGTTCGTTAAGAATGAACCCCTTAGAAAACAAGCGCACAGACGTTTTGGACTATAAAAACTTATAAACTTATAAGGTAGTCTTAAAGATGTATTTTTTTGATTATGTAGGTATACAAAAGCTCTTCGCAAAATTATTTATAAGGTCAATGTCTTACAAATGCACTTGGCAAGACTATATACTCTTAGAAAAAATCCATTCTTTAAAAGGCTTCTTACAAGAGCATTTGTTCTTTACAGTATCTTCGGTAAATATCAGATTAAAGGCCACTAGTCCCTCGTTAGTCATTAAATCATGCCATTCAAACGAATAATCGAATCAGGCAATAAAATCGACAATCAAATTCAAACAATGATCGAAATGATTACTCTCCCCGTAGATCCGACAAATAAGTTTAAAGCTTAATTTGCTGTTGGCAAATATTTGAGGACAGGCCTTCCGTGTTTGCCGAAATGCGATAATTCGGGATTGAAACACAAGGGCGTGGTGCCTAACAGGATTAATTAAGTGTGGGATACACATACATGGAATGTGGGTTGTTAGAACAAAACCTGTGGGTGCGTGCAAAGTAACTACCTCATTCGAATGTATACCAAGTGTAAGAATGATTTACGTTTTTATTTATTTTATACTCGTAGTCTCGACTGTTCATGTATGTAGACCACAAAAAAAATGCTATGATTATAATAACCAAAACTTTTCATTATGCTAGAGATAATGTAAATAATAAATATAGGATAATTGGTAACTATGAGTTTACTCAAATACATGTAATGTACCTATTTGAGTAAACTCATAGTTACCAACAACACGAGCGTTCAGTTCATGGGTAGATTGGGCTAAGTGTCAAAAGATAAAATAAAATATTATAAGCATTAAACAATTTGCGATCCATTTATGTATCCAGCGAGTTATCGTCAGAAAACATCGCTGATCGTGGCAGCTGGCAATCCTGTCCGTTATTGTAAAACTTATTTTCCCATTTTTGTACATTTTATCTTCACGTTCGTCCGAGATATTTCAAAAGAGCAATCAGAGCTAACGAAGCATCCGTGAGCAACATTAACACATGTGAACCGTAGAGATACAAATATTTTATACCACATTTTGAAATACAGCAAGGTGAAAACGTACTACAATATAAGGTGGAAGTACCATGCAGTGCGTAACATGTTAGCAGAGAATATTTAATCGAATCACGATATTTAGCTCTTATACAAATCTACATAAAGTATTGTCATGTGTTTTGGGAGAGAAGTTTGTAAGTTTTGTTAAATATGTAATACTTATTTATTTCAACACTAGCTTTTCCCGCGGCTTCGCACGCGTAGATTTTGGACTTCTATGAAAAAAAATGTTACTAACCGACTTCAAAAAAATAGGAGCTTATCATTTCGATTGTATGTAGTTATATAATTATTATGCATGTTACACGGTTTCCTGCAAATAATGAATCCTATTTTGTTTTTTTTTCTCAGGAGATTCAAAAGTGGCCGAAATAAGTTTAATATTTGTGATAATTTTTTTTTGGGTTTCGCCTTGATTTTTCGACAATCATTTAATCGAATGTTGTTTCAAAGACAACGGTTAAAGTATTTTCATTTCATCGACAAGTCATTCTGTCGAAGAATAGTTTTCAGTTTTAAATCAGGGAATTTTGAATGGTGCTTGAGGTTTTCTTTTACGGGTTCTTATTTTAGTTTGGTTTAAATTTAGTAATATTTATTCCGCAGTTCTAAACTAACCCTGAACCTACTTTGATAGCTGTTCGCTTATGTGTGGGGTCACAGTTGTAACCTAAACTAAACTAAACATATTTTAATAGCCGTTCGTTTCTATATGGGGTCGCACTGGTCGCAGTTCTAACCAAACCTAAACCTACTTTGATAGCCGTTTGCTTTTGTGTGGGGTCGCAGTTCTAACCTAAACTAAACCTACTTTGATAGCCGTTTGCTTATGTGTGGGGTCGCAGTTCTAACCTAACCTACTTTGAAGTCGTTTTCTTTTGTGTGGGGTCGCAGTTCTAACCTAAACTAAACCTGCTTTGATAGCCGTTTGCTTATGTGTGGGGTCGCAGTTCTTACTTAACCTAAACCTACTTTGATAGCCGTTTGCTTATGTATGGGGTCGCAGTTCTAACCTAACCTGAACCTACTTTGATAGCTGCTTGCTTATCTGTGGGGTCACAGTTCTAACCTAACCTAAACCTATTTGAATAACCGTTCATTTCTGCGTGGAATCGCAATGGTCGCAGTTTTAACCTAACCTTAAACTACTTTGATAGCCGTTTGCGGGTGCCCGTCTCTTCGCCTAATGTTCATTGTGCAGAAAATGTTTTGGCCGAAACATTTGGCATATTGTTGAATGGCATAATAATCGTTTCGCCGAATTATTTTTATGCATACACATATAGAAGTCTTAAAGTATGTTTTTCCGAATATTCGTATGCCGATTTTTAAATTATATAAAATGTAATATTACTAATATTGATTGTCAAAAAAAATATTTCGCATTATTATTAGGGTGGCTAAAATAACAGCACTAGTCTTTTAAACTAACTTAAACTACATCAATATTAAGTTGTCACGTCTATCAAATGGAATTAGCTATTTGTAGATAACCTGATTGCAGAAAAACGAGAGGGGCAGGACCGATACGGTTAAGTTAGGTTAAAACATTAATCTCAGACGTTTTGCATTACCAATACTAGGTCTGCTCCAGCTGCTAGGAGAAAGACCAAATAAGGGGGGAAGGGGGGGCGAAGCCCCCCACAAGGGGGGGATCGGGGGGCGAAGCCCCCCGCATGGAAAAGAAAAGCATTTCAAAATCATGTAATCCACCTGGATAGGTTCGTTAGGTATCTTTCGTCCCTTAGAGCGGAAATAGGAGCCCCGCTAGGGGCTCCGTCGACATGTTGGCGGATCGTATTTCATTTTAGTAGGCGTTATGTTTAGCAGCAATTTTAGAATGTACAATATTAGGATCATCAAACATATGCATAATACAATTTCGGCAAAGGAATCTTAGACACAATAAGCATTAGGATGAATAATGTTTCGGACAAATGACTTTAGGCGTAAAAACTTCGACACATGAAAAATATGCGAAACAATAATTCGGCGAAAAATTTTTCGGTGTAAAATTCTTATGCGACATAATATTCGGAACAATACTTTTATGATATATAATCGATATAGACCCCCGTTTGCTTATGTGTGGGGTCGCAGTTCTAACCTAACCTAAACCTATTTGAATAACCGTTCATTTCTGCGTGGAATCGCAATGGTCGCAGTTTTAACCTAACCTTAAACTACTTTGATAGCCGTTTGCGGGTGCCCGTCTCTTCGCCTAATGTTCATTGTGCAGAAAATGTTTTGGCCGAAACATTTGGCATATTGTTGAATGGCATAATAATCGTTTCGCCGAATTATTTTTATGCATACACATATAGAAGTCTTAAAGTATGTTTTTCCGAATATTCGTATGCCGATTTTTAAATTATATAAAATGTAATATTACTAATATTGATTGTCATAAAAAATATTTCGCATTATTATTAGGGTGGCTAAAATAACAGCACTAGTCTTTTAAACTAACTTAAACTACATAAAATCTAAAATAAAACTAAATAAAATCTAAAATAAATCTAAAACAGGCCCCTGCGGCATGGTACCCAGGACGCTGGCAGCATTTCCTCGCTGGATTGCCAAGCTAATGCGTTGAGCGAGGATGCTGCCAGCTCTTGGATCTCCCGTGGCGTCTCTGAGTCTCTTCGATAGGTCTTTGAAGAGACTCAGAGCGCTAGGACCCCACGGACCAAAGGTCTCGACGCCGAAAGGAACGAAATTATGTATTATCATTTTATGTAGTTTTAGTTTAGTTATACTTTTTAAATAAGATTTTGTATTTGTAGTTTGTTTAAAAACTGATTAAAAAATATACATTAATGTAAAAAAAAAAAAAAAAAAAAAAACTTAAACTACATCAATATTAAGTTGTCACGTCTATCAAATGGAATTAGCTATTTGTAGATAACCTGATTGCAGAAAAACGAGAGGGGCAGGACCGATACGGTTAAGTTAGGTTAAAACATTAATCTCAGACGTTTTGCATTACCAATACTAGGTCTGCTCCAGCTGCTAGGAGAAAGACCAAATAAGGGGGGAAGGGGGGGCGAAGCCCCCCACAAGGGGGGGATCGGGGGGCGAAGCCCCCCGCATGGAAAAGAAAAGCATTTCAAAATCATGTAATCCACCTGGATAGGTTCGTTAGGTATCTTTCGTCCCTTAGAGCGGAAATAGGAGCCCCGCTAGGGGCTCCGTCGACATGTTGGCGGATCGTATTTCATTTTAGTAGGCGTTATGTTTAGCAGCAATTTTAGAATGTACAATATTAGGATCATCAAACATATGCATAATACAATTTCGGCAAAGGAATCTTAGACACAATAAGCATTAGGATGAATAATGTTTCGGACAAATGACTTTAGGCGTAAAAACTTCGACACATGAAAAATATGCGAAACAATAATTCGGCGAAAAATTTTTCGGTGTAAAATTCTTATGCGACATAATATTCGGAACAATACTTTTATGATATATAATCGATATAGACCCCCGTTTGCTTATGTGTGGGGTCGCAGTTCTAACCTAACCTAAACCTACTTTAATAGCCGTTAGTTTCTGTGTGGGGTTGGAGTTCAAACCTAACATAAACTTACTTTCAAAGCCGTTCGTTGCTGTGTGGGGTTACTGTTCAAACCTAACCTAAACCTCCTTTGTTAGTCGTTCGTTTCTGTGTGGAGTCGCATTTCTAATCTAACCCAAAACCTACTTTGATAGCCGTTCGTTTCTGTGTGGGGTCGCAGTTCTAACCTTCCCTAAACCTAAGTAGAATCTTACCTTATTACATTCTGTTTGAAGTCTGTTTGATTGAACAGCATATTAGTATGACATAATTAAATACTTAATTGCAAATAATCTACACGAATTAGAAAGCTGAATTTACAGTGAGGCGACCTGCGTACCCGCGCTGCTTATACATATACTGTCCGCGAGCTGTCAAACAAACATTTGAAATTTGTTCGCTTTAAATCATATGTCGCCATACAAAATTGTAGATATTTTTAACGAACAAACAAATAAATATGGTTTTGTATAGACTTAAAAAATAAAACCTCACAACGACCTTTTATGTGGCAAACTGCATTACCTACTTACCAAAATTTAATATTAAAAGTATCTACGCATGCATCGTACCTATCTACCTACATCTTCATTGGCAAGAACACTTCTTTGAAGTTTTGAATTAAATAGCCCAATGAATCTGGTTCCTTCTTACAAACTTTAACCTTCCATTCAACCCCCATAGGGAATGAATTTTCAAAAAACTTGAAACACGTGTTTACTTATTTATTGTTAAAAACATTCATGTGAAGTTTCGAATAAAATAGTCCAACTAATCTTATTTCCCCATACAAACTTTAACCCTCCATTTAACCCCTTTAAAGGACGAATTTTCAAAAAACTTGAAACATGTGTTTACTTATTTATTATTAAAAACATTCCTGTGAAGTTTCGAATAAAATAGCCGAACCAATCTTATTTCTCCATACCAACTTTAACCCTCCATTTAACCCCCATAGAGAATGAATTTTCAAAAAACCTGAAATACGTGTTTACTTATTTATTGTTAAAAACATTCATGTGAAGTTTCGAATAAAATAGCCCAACTAATCTTATTTCCCCATACACACTTTAACCCCCCATTTAACCCCTTTATGGGATGAATTTTCAAAAATCCGTTCTTAGTGCGCCTCTAAACATTATAAAGAATGTACATGCCAAGTTTGAACTCTCTAGGACCAGCGGTTTGGGCTGTGCGTTGATTTAAGTCAGTCAGTCAGTCAGTCAGGACATTACCGTTTATATATATAGATTACTCAAAATTGCTAATTTTCTTCGTCAACTCCATTGTAGGAGTAAATGTCAGGTGCTTTTGCTGGCAGTCCCAATAGATGGCACCTCAGTACAAGTTTCAATATCACAAATCTCAGTAATAAATGACAGCCTGCCTTCAAATTATGCTATTTATTTAAAAATTGTGATATGAAGCATTAAAGGCACATACAATTATCATCGTTTAAATGCCCTAATATTTGATTTTATCTTATCTATGACAACTCAAGCTATGATGACGAGTATTGGTACAGCGTCGGGTACTAGTACTTCCATCTTGCTGTATTCTCGGAAAAGTAATTTAAATTCATACATCATTTACTTCGACAACAGGAATACTGGTTACTGATTTCGGCGTACAAAATTGAATTTATAGGTAAATTATGTAGTAAATATCCGCCCACTCAAATTAATATTTTTGGGTCGTTTGCAACAAAATTGTACATAGTTAAGGCTTTAATCAAAACAAAAATCAAGATCGTGTCAATTGCGCTAAATTTCCAAGATATATACATTATAAATACGTATATCATCAGCTTATGATGGTCCACTGCTGCCCATCATTAATATTTTGTCAAATAATGGTCAGTGACACTTCAATCCCTTAGTCGACTCTTACGACACCCGAAGGAGGAGTTGGGGTGGTGACAAATGTATTATTACTGCCGTCACCACACGGCCGATTTCAAAGATATAGGTTCGTATTATTGATCGCCCATGATTTTAACTGGTCGCCTTTTTTCAGTGCCAATTTTGTTACGAAACATTTAAATTCGTAATACAAAAATAACGATGTTAGACTTTGTTTTCATCGAAGGCTTTTAATTATATACAAACTTTGTGCAATCGAATTATTTGGCAATTAACAAATTCTCTTTTTTTTTAAGTATTGACAACGTGCCTAAGCTATACCAACATGCCCATCCAGGGCCTGCTGGTATAGCTTGCAGAAATTAAATTAAATAGTGAATTGAATAAAACTTCAATCTCATAAATGCGGCAAGTTAACAAAGAAAAGGATAAAATTAATAATTTACATTCTATTATTTAGACTGGATTTTATTTCGCACCTTAGTATGATTATACTAAGGTGCGAAATAAAATCCATTCAATGTTTACACAAAGTTTAATGTTTACACTTACTCACAATAAACGATTGTTTATTGTGAGTAAGTGTAAACATAATTAATGTTTTCCGTTAATTTTAACCGAGTAAACGTCACGTCACTTCCACGTATTTTTTACACGACTGCCAAAAGGAGGAGGTATATGTGTTCAGCCTCGATGTATGTTTCATATTTTCTTTAAACGCGCAGATCTTCGCGACCGCTTAACCGTTTTTAATGGTGTAAGGTATCATTAGAATCCTCGTGACGTCGCGGGTAACATAGGATATGTGACGTCACGTTAAAAACAATATGGCGGCCTAAAAATTCAATATTATCTAACCAAAAAAAATAAATATGAAAGAAATCTATCGAGTTTGGTATCAAAATGAAGAGCTTTAAACAACAATTACGAATATGTATATAACTTATATGTTTGTTACTTATTCTAGAAAAGCCAGGTTCATTAAAATACAATTAAAGCGCAAAGAATAATTTGTCATCTAAATGCTATGATTTGGGTATCAAATTAAAGCATTTTGTATGCCGATTGCAAATATATATACAAATTATATGTTTAAGTATATGTTTGAAGAGAAAACTCTAAATGTTCTACATCGCACTATTGAAGTTTTTATTCAATGCCTGAGCCGTGACAGGACTGTCACCCTTGACACATCTTCTTGAACGCTAAGTGTGTATGAAACAGATAGATTGTATGTACGCGCTTGTGGTCAAGGGGTAAATTGCACGGCTGCTACGCAGCGGTCGTGGGTTCAATCCCCGGCCGTAACCGATGAGTTTTTCAAATAAAACTTATATACGATATATCGTTTGATATACAGTACCGGTCAAAAGTTTAAGTGCACTCCATGATTGCGATACAAAACAGACTTTCGGGCGATATTTTTTTTTCAGTGTTAGCAGTATAATTTCAAGAACTAGTTAATATTAATTTCCCATAGAATCTGAACAATTTTATACATTGGATCCGATTATAATTCATAGGCAAGTGAAGTTGTCATATTTTGATGATGACATGGCTACCAAAAGCTGCCACAGCTGCCTCAGTTGTCTGAACTGTTCGAAAGTAACGGTTAATTAATAAGAAATAGCTCAATAATCACAATCAGTCCTAATCATATTAGTTGGAAATAAGTGTCGACTTGAATGCTGGAAAAATGATGGCCCAAACAGTCGATTTCGTATCAAAATCGTGGTGTGAACTTAACATTTAGTCCAGTACTGTACAAAAAGTGCTTTACCGTGAAGGAAAACATCGTGAGGGAACTTACTTGCATACATCTGCGAAGAAATTCAAGGATGTATGAGAAGTTCCCAACAAGTATTAGGCCAGCGTTGCCGAGAATGGCCAAAATACAATATATAAATAATAAATATCTAAATAATAAATATCTTGGGACATCTTACACAAATCGACCTAGTCCCACGATAAGCTCAATCAAGGCTTGTGATGTGGGTACCAGGCGACGATATATATAATAGATAGATACTTAAATACATAGACAGCCATGACCAAGGAACAAATATTTGTGATACATAAATACGCAAATAATGCCCTCGCCGGGATTCGAACCAGGAACCTCCACCTTCGTAGGCAGCGTCACTACCAACTAGGCTACGGAGGTTGTCAAAATAACGTACGATATGGTTCGCATATCAGGAATGTCCCTAAAATACAATCATAATAGCAATTGTAGCCAAATAAAATTCCTATACGTGTTGTAACATGCGCATAAAATTTAAAACTTGAAATATCTTAACAATATGATATCTTAATAATTAATATCTTGAAATATATTAATAATTTATGTACCTACGTAGTTTGCGAGATAAGAGACTTTTAATATGGGTCGGTTTTTTTCATCCAAAATATGAGCCTACAATTTTTGTTAAATGTCAAATTATGAAATTAGTAATTAAGCAAACGATAGGTACAACAACGTCATCATCACTAGAAAACGAGCATAGTCAGACATATGGTGCTGGAGAGGAACACTAAAGGTGGGACAAGGTTTTGAACGTTCTGCCGTTGGTTTTTGGTCAGATCTGGGTCAGATTTGCGCTTAACATTTGCGCAGTGGAGTTGGTATACAGCCTTCGCAGGTTGTGGAAACGATCGTCGGGTCTGCAGATCTCCGATTCGTTTTCATGTTACACTATTCCATCACGTAGTGTGGTAGCGTTGGGCTCTGGCTTCGATTGTTAAGGCAGTTAAGAAAGACGGTTGTACCGCTTGGGCTCGCTCGTCGGGACTCCGACCATCGGGCTTGCGCTTGAAGCACCCCGATAGTTACGCTCCAGTCTGTGCCTCTGACCCCGGTGGTCCGGGCTGGGGGCTCGGCTTCTGGCCTCGCAAACCAGCGCTTCTCTAAGGAACGATTCGGGCCTTCGGCCCTACGCGGAGTACGTCCTACGGCCTTTGCAGGTTGTTGAAACGATCGTCGGATCCATTTTAACGTTACACTATTCCGTCGTAAACTCGTTCCAGTAATGTTCCGGCCCTCACGTGGCGTGCCCTTCAGATTTGCCCAAAATTAGCGGGATGGGAACTCCTCGGGCCCCCGGGGTGAAGCTTAAGCCCTCTGCGAAATCGGTTTTTGAAATTCTAACCAACTTTAAGGAATCTCCAGATTCACTAAAAGGTTTCAAATAAATAAATATATTTAAAAAATTAAAAAACACGACTGCCGTTTTAAGCGAACTGAAAAGTAACAAATAATTCTTTATTCAGGTTAATTCTTGTTAGCGTATCTACATAATAATAGGCGCTTGTCTTATTACTTACTATATCTTGTTTCGATTGCAGTCGGGGAACCTTTCATTGCGGAAAATATAAATATATGGAGGTTTCCCGACTGCAATTGAAACAAAATCTAGTAAGTAATAAGACAAGCGCCTATTTTTATGTAGATACGCTAACAAGAATTAACCTGAATAAAGAATTATTTGTTACTTTTCAGTTCGCTTAAAACGGCAGTCGTGTTTTTTAATTTTTTAATTAACGTTTTTCTTAAGTCTCTTATGTGTGCATAGAAAATTAAAAATATATTCTAGTATCAAAACTTTAATTCCTTAAACACAAAGTGTGTCCATACCATGATTTTTAGAATTTCCCGCCAGAATATAAGTAAAATTTCAGTGGGCGTATTCTACTGAGATTTGACTGTTTATCTATCCGTCTGTTTGTCTGTCACCAAAGCTCTATCCCATATCCCATGATCCGGATATGTAGATAGTTGACATTTTCGCTGATGATTTATTTCTGTTGGTGCTATAACGACAAAGACTAAAAATATTGTTAAGAGGACAACAACAAGCGTGATCGTTTTGCAGCTTTTGATAACTAGTATCTGATGTTGTATATGTATACATATATATATACGTATAGATACTTAGAGCTCCCAAGAAAAGTTGCATTCATCCATTTTCCCTTCTAACGGTTTCCATAAATTAAGTTTTCTCGAACTCCATTCCATTGTAAAACGGCAATCTGAGTATTTCATCCCACTTTCAATATCTAGAAATCATTGTGAATTTGTTGAGATAAATCGGGCGAACGTTTAGGGTAAGAAAAGGCCATAACTCTGGCCAAATGGTTCAAATGTCAATGGCGAACGTTTTAGAATTAGTTCCCGTTCACACCTGCTGCGGGGATTTAATAGAAAAATGTGGCTCCCTTTAGGTTGCATACTATCTGTTGAGCTTATTTTTTTATTGTTGAACAACATTTCACTTACCTAAGCCCTACAATACATGGAAGCCGCACGCCATACTAAATTGCCTTTCAAAAACGGTCTTGAAATTTAGTTGACAAGTGTCACCACCTCTTCAATGCATCATGATAATACATTTCTATGTCAACCTATAAAAACTTTAACCGCCATTTATCAATAGTTGTGATTCGTCCGTCAAAGCTTTGATTGGCTTTTTTTTTTAATTCTGTTTAAGTCATAGGTCCTAGCTTCCCATACGAGCGACCTGCGACTCTTAATACTTTGTGTATTGTATTTGTATTTGTCAACCAATTGGAACCATGTTTCTGTCAAACTCTGTCAAACAACCATGGCAGTAGATAAAGATGGCAAGTTAAAAAACTGTGAGTGCGTTTTCTTGATCACTCGCAGAAAAATGTAATTAGATGCCTTTTTTCACCCTTAAAAGTTGTTACACAAAATTTAACTACGTAACACAAAAATTATGAAGTTAAATTTTATTTTCATTAAAGGATGCCTCTGGTGTTGCGGGTGTCCATGGGCGACGTTAATTGCTTTCTATCAGGCGATTCGTCTGTTCGTTTGCCACCTATAGCATAAAAAAGGACTTGAACAGTGTAGAATTATTTTGCAATCAACCCAATCATAAACTGATAAAAATTGTCCCAAAATATTAATTTTAAGTATATTTTTTCATGCTTCTAAAGCAAGTTTTATCATGAACTATAAGCCAACTTGCCGACTAGGGGTTAATTGGCTATACAAATGGTTAATCAAGCGCAAGTTTCACCGCGTGGCCAAGTTTTTTCATCTACTTACTCTCTAGACTTTTCAAGGTGGTCTCCGCTCCCAAATCCAAAAAAGATTAAGTACAAAGGACTTTTTACGAAGACGAGCCTTTTGGCTCTTAGGCTATTTAGCAGGCGGGCACTCGACCTCTGTCAGATGCGCGGATAGTAGCCCAAATCACGTCCATTGCAACGTCGCCAACAAGAAATGAAAAAAGTTGCTTAATCAGTGTCGTCTGTAGCTCCAATATCAGAGTTTTGTAGTCTGATAAACTTAAACGAGTCTTTTATATAGATAATCGTGTTTAATCGAAATGAGGACCTGAGTTAATTCAATGATTGACCATTTTCTTAAATACAAACCTTATTCATAAACGATTGTTAACTTGACAAGCCGCTAATAACTGTTTGTCCCTTTCGGTCTCAACAATGTGTCCATAAGAGCAAAAGGGACAAACAATTATTAGCGGCTTGTTAAGTTAGTAAACGTTTATGAATTAGGGGGACAGCTTATATACTATACGCCAGCAATAATTTACGGAGTGAATTTACAACAGGTCGACGGAAACGCCTGGGTGGACTGAACATCATACAAAGCATTAATGTAAGACAACCAAAACGTATTGGAGGATATATTATATTTTCTTCACGTTTTCGGTGTTGCCTAGTGATTGGTCGCGTAGCAAAAGTTGGCAAGGCAGCTAACTATCTTTGTCGCACTAATATGAAAGAGCGACAGAGAGGGAAAACTACGATACGCTACTAAGCGTTAGCGATTGGCTAAGCATTGAACATGTTTAGTTGCTTTGTTCTACCGTCAAACTTTATTCATGTAGCATTTAGAGAAGCTTATGGGTTTATGGGTACCTACTGTATAGTGTCGCAAATATGGCACAGCTGTTTTTGCAGCGGCGAAAATATGCACATGAAATATCGGGAATAAAGGTATCCATTACTACTGTTACTGTTTATTCTCTGGGCCTGTATGCTTCTTTGTCATGTGTACCGTTAAAAAAACGACTTGCAATTTCGTCACATAAAGACACCGAAACGACAATAAAGTCTGCTTTTATGTGTTAAGCTAGCGCCACTAAAGTAACCTGTCAGTGAGTTGTGTAGTTTGCTACAACGTAAAACGTAACGAAGCGCCACATTTACAAATAAAGGATTTCTTTCTGCACACGTACGCCCGTAAAACAACAAATATTAGAGATGGAAGCACTGAAGTGTTTAAAAGGTTTCTGTCATCGAGACAGACAAGCATACTCAAAGGTATTTTCAGACTAAAAGGCGAGAAAATCAATATCGTTTACGAAGTTCGTAAAAGCACGATCAAGTAGGACGTTTCTAGAGGGTGATACCCTCCAACCTTTCCCTTACTGGGGTTCCCGCCTGGCCTCGAATACGAATCGTCACATAATGAGACTGTGAAAAACACTCGCTCCTCACAACTTCTCGCATCGCACTTCTGCGGAAGCTATTACCACTTGCTATGCGCAAGCTAGTCGCGATCTCCAGCGACTATTGCAATAAGATCTCCAGCACCGCAGTAACTGTAAGGAACGGTAGAAGACTCGTATCCTGGTTTTCTTTTGCGTAAGAGACAAAATTACACCCCTGCAGCCAAACGGGACCGTCGCCATTACCGACACGCGATTACATTCGTTATAACAATAACTGAAAGGCGTTTTTGCCCTGAACGTGCTGATCACACGAATGGGTATTTGATATTCTGATGACATTTGTGAAATAATAGGAAACGTTTCTGTTCACGTGTGGAGACGCCAGTTATTCCGAAGTTTGATGAAAATACGTATTACGCCAATAGCTCTGTGGAGCTTGTAATTTGGGTGCTATTCATATTGATGATCTTCGATTACCGTTGAAGTTTCATAACCGTGCTTAACTTTTACATCCAGCCATTATGTGTTATCCTGGTCGCATTTTTATTTAAGTAGTTCGATTCTGTTTTCAAAATGTCTGGATACGTTTTGTAGAGTGAAAAGTCAAATATATTTAAATATATCGCGGCATGTAAAAGGGCTTGAAATGTCAGCGTAGCGCTGGTATTTAATTTAGAATCCTTTTCACTAAAGTACTACTTATTTTCTGTTCTGGCCGTTCTGCATAGTAGGTATTTACGTAGTTAGTTTCGCACTTTACATATTATGCATTTAAACTAGTATACTATTAATTCTTTCAGACAGGTTTCACACAATGGAAAGACCAAGGCATAAACGTAGGTATTTGTACCATTTTAGAATTCGTTTAAAATTTCTCATTTCCGAACGAATTTCCGGATTTGATCTGTACCAAAATTGCAGATATTTTGTTTTGTGGAATCTCTCAACTTTTGGAAGCAGGACCTTAATCTGACGGCTCCGACGGTCGGCTACATTTTGTCATCCGTATGGCCAATATTTCCGCTCAAAAAGGTTTCTCCATAGAAATGGGAATACATTTCCGAGAAATCATCACGACGCTAGACATTGTCAGGGCCCGCATAATCTCTGTTCTTCAAATTGGCTTATAAATAAGGGTGATTAATTCCAACGAACACCCGTCCGGGACAGGAAAATATACGAAATAATCTCTTTGCAAGTCCGCCCTAAGTCCGTATTTGAACAGCTTGGTGAAACATAACACACTGTTTCAGTTTGGTTTCGGCCCGGCAAAGCCTTTGTGAAGTTTAGTAAGATTTTGGTCAGGACGTCCATTCGTGCCGTGTGAGGTATTAGAATTAGGACTTATGAACTTAACTTTGGTTAGGATGATAATTTCTTAGAGGTACCATAGAATAATAAATCATAGAGTTCTCCAATCACATCTACACGGCAACTCTATTTATTGCCTTCTAAGTTGTACCGGTAAATCGAATCGATAATTATGCTATTTATATTCGCTTCAAACTTCGTCAGTACCTTTACAAACTTATAAAGTATCTATAATGGATTCCCAAAAACTACTCTGAGTATATTATTGATGCATTTTTAATAATTTATGAAAGAGTTTTCTTTAAAGACACAAGTGTATGACCGATAATATACATCGGGGATTAAATTATATCAATCGTTATTTAAATTGGCCAATTGCTTTAGGTATACATAAAGCATAACTATCATATCCGTGTATAAAAAAAGTAGTTCGTCTAAACTATTGATATCGAATCTAGTGTCAGCCAGTCACAGGTCACTATTTACAACGTACATTACTTCCATACACGAGCGAGCATTAATATTTTATCCTAACAAAAACCTACTTACCCAACGTTCTGTTATTTGTTACAATCGTGGTCAAGAGCTAATCGACCTGGTAGTTCGGGTACACAATGAAAATAGATGCTTATTCTCGGCCATGGTCTATTATCTCGTTACAGGGAAATTGAAATGAATTGCTTAACTCGCCGGGAGTCGGTTAAAAAGCAAAATTACTGCGGAAGATAGTTTTCCCTTCTTTGCAGTAAATGTAAAACGACTAGCGTTATCGTATCATCTATGCGGCCTACAGTCTAGACTAGTTAAGAGTTAGGCTAGAAAACCTTTTCGACGCCATGTCAAATACAACAGGGGGCGATGTTTGAGTTTCAAGTGCTCGATGTAATAAAAATACGTTTTAAAATACTTTGAGAGCGAATTATTTACCATTCCCCACTCGACGTATCTACCTCAGTGGTCAATACCTATTTTGCTTTTCCAATTACGATTGCGTTGTGATTGTGTCAATTATATTTTAAACATTTTCGTATTTTTAAAATATAGCTGAGTAGATGAAATCATCATCACACATATTTTCCATTTATCTATTTATATTTTCTATGTATTATAGTTTCATTGATCCGCGTACCAAACTAAAACTCGTATTAAAAAAGTTCAGTGGAATGGTAATTGCGGCGCGTCATTTCATCAATAAGGGTAAACTATTCTACGTGACCTAACCCAGCCAACTGCTCCCTAAGTGCCACGTGACCAGCGGCCCTACCCCGAACTTCCAAATCCGAAAATTTCGAGGATTTGCCTCTTTCACTCTAATGACGCCTTCGTTAGAGTGATAGAGATAAATCCTCGAAATTGATGAACTTCGAAGTTCGCGGTAGTAGGCCAGTCCTTTGCCTACTTTTCTCAGCTTGATTAAATTTCCTCTCCGGAAACTAAATCTACGAATAGCTATTATATGTAAATTTAGAAACTACAGCACTATTTTTATGGTGCTAGTGGCAAAATGACATACTGGCTTGATGATAAGCAGCAGTAATCTAAGCATTCACGCTTGCAACTACAGGGGACATACGTCTACGTATACCGCGATGCCATTCTTTAAATACAAGAATTTGAAACATCCACAGTACCTAAAATAAATTAACGAGGACCACTATCACCTTGAAATTAATATCGTCTTTAAGTGCTGTCTCACCAGGAGTAACACAAACATAACTTTAGGATATGCCTTACCTCATGAAGTGATATTGACATTCACAATGCCTTTGTATTTCTTTATCCTGGACGTCTACCGAAATCTACTAAGGAAAACGTACCAATGCTCCACACCTTAGTGGCCAATTGATGTCAATCATCTGTTACGTCTCTTATAATGACATAGCATTGAAGGTGTCATGTAATAATAAGGTCAGCAAAGAACACAGGTCACTATCAGCCTATCTTAGTCCAATGCTGGACTGGACATAGACTGTCTCTCCTTTTACCTACACGTGTGAACGCATTAGGGGGTAAATGCCTATAATCGCCTCGTTGGGCAAGCGGGTTCGCGATTTCAGTACACTTCAGTTCCTTAGTCCCTTAGTCGACTTTTACAAGTCTTACAACACCCACCGAAAGAGTTGGGGAACCTCTCGGGAAGCACACTAGTGCTGCATTGTTCCTAATTCAAAGCGTTATTGCAAATTTATTGAGAAAGATGTCGTCGTGACTCCATTGGGTACATAAATTTGCAAATATCCTTAAATTTTCTAATATCCTTAAATTTTGCAAGTAACGTTCACACCGCGAATTTAACCACCAGAAACAATAACTCTATTATCTAAGGAAACGATTGAAAGCGGCGAATAAATCACAATGTACAGTTGAATTTTAAAGACAAATCGAGTTCCATCGGCGCCTTCTAATCGATAGTACCTGGCAGCATTCCAGACGTACCGACAACAGTTTCCGAAACACCAGTGATTTAAAACTTTTCAAGATATACATGCTTCGAATTTCAAGACTCGATTAGATCCGGGCAAGTGAAATGCACTTGTAATTCAATACGACATCACTTTCTAGAGTGTTTAGTGCTGTGTTACTCCTATATTCGTAAACGTTCTCTAACTTCGAAAACCAATAATTATACGTTGTCCCTTACGGTCTTGTCAATATGTCTATAAGATCGAAACGGACAAAAAATTGAATACTTATCACAACCCCTTGTTAGTCTGCATTTTTCTGTGTACAATATTTCGTTCTACAAAGACTGCAAAGTTAACTTTGGTTGCAATAACGCTGTAACCAATTGAAAGTTGACAAATCAAAATTACACACGCTTTTTGCCGGGCCGGGGCAAGTCCGAAATCTGTTGTATTAGTAAAGCAATTTGTCGCGGGGCCGCTTCCCGCGAACTTTTCTAATCTAAACTGCGAACCGGCCACGTTCAATCTTCGTGAAAACTCGTTCGGTTCCCCGCACCGTCTCACTATCGAAACGATAAGTGGAAATTGTATAGCCACTGCGGAATTTCATGTTTTTGTTGTATGCCAGTGACGTTTGCTAGATTTCTATATTGGATTTTATCTGCCTTCGACATCGGTGCCTGATTTAATTTTACGTTTGGTCGAAAAACTGGCTACATTTTTGGAAAATCACGAACAACTCGGCAATAAACCGCTTTCGAACAAATAGCACATGGAATTGGAGACTCGAATCGTAGTCATAAGTCACGTCCATGTTTTTCTGTAGTTGCCTGTTAACAAAAACGGCTAAGTGCTAGTAGGACAAGCGCGCACAGGGTTCTGTGATTCTGTGCTATTATCTGTACAGCTTTTAATACCTTATAAAAATGAAAATATTCCTTTAATAAAGTGTAATGTTAAATATTAATTTTATTCTGTGTCATTTTTTTATATAGTGGCAACAAAACACATCACCAACTAATTTCAAATGTCTAATATAATCAGTGATCGGACAAATGTGCGTCATTGTTCGCAATAATATGGACATAGCACCAAATTTGATTGAATGAATAATTAAGCGAATCATTTCTTTAAATTTGATTTTTGAGTTTTAATTATTCATTTAATAAATTTCAGATAATTACCTTTTTGACACCGGTAACTATGAAAACCTTTGTAGAATAGACCATTCACAAAGGTTTTCATAGTTACGGATGTCACAACCCCTTCACAAAGGTTTTCATAGTTACCGGTGTCAAAAAGGTAATTTTCTGAAATTGATTAATGAATAATTATTCAATCAACTTTGGAGTCATGTCCATGTTATTGCGAACAATGACGGACATTTGTCCGATCTCTGATCATAATCATACAGCTTGTTGATTCAATAGATGGATTGACGGACAGTGAAATCTGTAAAGGTGAATTTACACCGAACGAGCAAATGCTCATTCTATCCCCCACTCTACGAAATCAACGTATTTCGACGAATTACGTTTTGTATAACGAACGAATTTTGTAGAGTTGGGATAGAATGAGCATTTGCTCGTTAAATTTGGTGTAAGCCCACCTTCATAGGGTTCCGTTGCCAATTTTTTCGCACCTTGAAATTTTTATACTATATTTTTATAACACGTCGCTGACAAACAAGCATACGTTCCGTCTGATTGTACGCAGCTATGATCTCGTATTATGTATTTGTATGTACTGTCAACTTCGAAAGGCCTGACTGTGAAAACCCTTCCCGTAGACACCTGTTTCATCAATTTATTTCAAATTACTAAATTCTTACATTAATGTATAAAATTGCTGCATTCACCAATGTGTGAAATCCAGTTTTCCTACACAATAATTTAATTAAAATTTTAGTCATTTTAACAAACGTGACCTGTGCGTTTAACTGATAACGTGTGATCGATAACGAGGGGACTAGCACTAGTACATACATGGCGACATCGGGGTCGTGATTCAAACTGTGTGACACGTATCTAGGTATAGTTAAGATGGTCTTTTTGAATAACGTTTCCCATGGAACAAATATGAAAATCGTGAGAAAAAATACGGTTTTCATACAGACCGGTACGGATGTGACAATTTTCATATCAGTCCCATGGGAAACCATTGTCCATATATCATCTTAGTGTTAAGATGATCTTAAGGGATAGACTAGTTTTTTTTTTAATGGGTCCCGGCGAATATTTTACAGCCAAGATCTAAACTGTGAAAGATATACGTCTTTGACAGTTTGGATCAAGACCACGATGTCAGTCTATTTATTAGAGTCGCCCGTTATTTTACGACTACTTACATATTGTCACTCGCGGGCGACAATGTGATCTACTGTTATACTTACTTAAGTCTACTTATGTCTAAAGAGTTTTATCAACACTAAAAGTATTGGCATCTTTAGAAGCGCATCTTCCTCAATACATAAGGTTATGTATTGTGGAAGCGTTGAGGTGCAGTCATTTTTAACTGTCTTAGCTGTAAAACATTCGCCGCGTGCCATTTCAAGAAAAAAACTAGGCTACCCTTAAAACCGCGTCTCACAGAACGGAATGTTCCCTTGGGACGATTCCTTTGTGCGACGGAAATTTCAGCCAGTGCATTTGCAACGAGATCTGGAGTCTATTCCCGTCACTAAGCGAGAATGGGAGATAGCCAATCGGGCCGAAAAGTGTTCGAGTGGAGACCATGGTTTGGCAAACGCAGCGTACGTGTCCGTCCACCTAAATGATAAATCATACGAAGGTCGCTAGGAGACGTTGGATTCAGGTCGCTTTCAACCTATATGGAGG
>JALPQI010030777.1:0-15589 GCA_025490895.1 Thaumatotibia leucotreta | reverse complement strand
GTGGAATACTAATTTGAATCGATTCAAGAAGTTATCATTCAAATACACATTTAGTGGAATACTAATTTGAATCGATTCAAGAAGTATTCATTCAAATACACATTTAGTGTCCCGCAAGAAGTCTGTCACGTAAAAATGTATTCAAATAGTGAGGTAGACGAAAGCTATTAAGTTCTGGTTTTAGGACATTTTTACTCCAGAAGTAACATTTATCCATTCGAATATTGTATTTATTTACACCAATGGTACCAAGTCTACGAACCATTTATCTTTTCTGATTACTCGCGCTGATACTCGCAAACCAGTATAATATATACGCATTCGCTTAGATTTTTAATAACAGTTAGTTATTAAAACACCGCAATAGTGTTCAGTGTTTATTAGTTTAACATCGTGACGTCCGTGTATATGACATTGACACAGTCCATTTTTTATTTATTATTCAGTTGCGTTTTTATTAAATACTTCAAGTGACTTTAGGTTTGATATCTATGAGGATACTAATAATAGTATTGTGTTTTATATGTCATATATAATATAGAAAAGAAACCACATGTACTTATTCATAAACATACTTTATTTTGTTTAAAAAAAAAAAAAAAAAAAAAAAAAAAAAAAAAAAAAAAAAAAACATAGTAAAGAGTGAAACATTTGTTTTAATGTTTATTTTTTACAATAGACAATGGCCAAGATCAATACCTTTTACGTGTACTCTTATCTACATAGTATTTATTTAAGAAGTATATCACTCAAATATCGTGTTATCTTTTACAAATTAGAATTAAGTAGACTTCTGAGACATTGTACCTCTAGTCAATGGTGTACCCATGTGGGGAGTCCGATGACAAACCCTCATCTATCTTATCTATTACTCTACGCGTTAATTCGTAGACTTCGTCTAATATTGTATTTTTCACAACATATTGGGCACATAGCTCAGCATTACATTTACAGATACATTCATAATTCTCGTCTAGTTTGCTACTGTTGTAAATTTCTATTTTTATGACTTTTGTGCCACCATTCCGATGTGGTTTCTTGATAAACGAGTAAACAACGGGTGCTGCTTTCCTCTTGACCCCCGAGGACAGACGTCTTACCCCCGATCCAACTTCACTCTGACTTTGATTTAGAGATGAAGTGAGAGGAACGAAGTTGAACAGGTGTTCTGATGTATCCTGTAATGAATAATTAATTATTAGTTCAATTAATGTCTAACTATTCATCTGAAAGTATTTAGGGGGAGACCAAAAATTCCAATCAAATACCGTAATATAAAAATATACAGTAAGATACAATTATTACAGATAAATGAAATACAATTTAGAGATTTAAGTTCCCCACTATTTATCCATTAGAGATTTACTTAAAATAAATTTTAAAATTATTATACCAATTTTTTATAAGTGCTCTATTTAAATACTATAATGTTTATTAAAAAGGACTTACCGACATATTTTCAGTAGAACTAACTGCTGTTAAAATATTGTATTGAATAAGTTTGTTCACTTATTTTCAGGATTTATATCCGAAAATATCATCGTTATTAGAGTTCAAAATATCATGTATTTTATTGAAATTCGTATATGGAAAGTCATATGGAGTGATTGGCGACTGACAAATATGATACCGTCTGTGTTGATATCCATATACCGCTCGCCGAATCATAATCATAATAAGTTAAATAGAATTGAAGCGTGAAATTGATTCTTAATACATACGGTTAGTCATCAAATTGTATTGACATACGTGTGGATTTACAGAGTGAGCAATAATGCGCTGATGCAAATAAAATATACTAGCTCATATCGTGACTTCGTCTTCTTATTTAAGATTAATAGTATGTTTAAAGCAAAATAAATCCAGAAAAAGATAGATAAATGAATGTAAATAAATAGCAGCCAAAATCATAACCCACTTCTGCGTTACCGTAGTCGGGTAAAAATCGTGTTTGTTCTTACTTTAACAGATTATATTATATCTAATAATTTTTGTGCAGTTACGGCCATAAATATAATATATTAGCACTTCACATACAGATGTCTGATAAGGTGAAAAATGTATACTTATTTTTGTCGTCGACCGTTCACATATACCATACCTACCTGCCTGCAAATCATAATCATAATCATAATATGTGAAATAAAATAAAACATACCAAATTGAGTCTTAATACATGCGTTTAGTGATCAAATTGTGTTGAAATACGATCGTGTGCATTCGTATTTTGAAGAGTTATTAGTAATAATGCGCTGATGCAAATAAAATATACTAGCTCCTATCCTAACTTTGTCTTCTTTTCTAAGATTACGAGTACTAGATAAACGAACGTATACAATTATAATGAAGTTACTTAGTACAGTCAAGGGCATTAATATATATATACACTTCTCCATACTGATCCTTTACAAATGTGTCTATATATTAATGCACTCGACTGTACGTACCTGCACATTTTGTTTTACATAACTGATGTATTGTTTTCGTTTGTTTGTTGATTAAAGGTAAGTATCTACTCAAAATAATATTGACTAAATATGAAAATAAAATGTTATTATTTATTGATTGAATAAAAAAGGAAGTAAACCCACAGTATGAAGGTAAGCGAAATATAGAGCTTCTACTTTAGGCTAAGTGCTGAATTGCTGATGCGCCTTCGAAACTGTACCTTTTTAATCGCGTCGACAAATTTCATATATGGGAGAGCTCCACGTGAATGTTCACTACTTAAGCCGCCCGATCGGGCCTATTGCTTCATTCCGATAAACAGGAAGCAAGGAAACCCACTCTTCTCTTCCCAACTCCAGCTACAGCACATCATCATCATCATGTAAGTATGAATCAATGTATATGTTAATGTTACTAATAGGTACTAGAATCATCATAAACTCGTAATAACAATTGAAGAGTGTCTTTTTAAATGGGCTTATTTTGTGTGATCACTTAGACAAAGATCATACTTTGTGTGAAAAAAAACTCATAGAGAAATAACCCCTTTGAAAAGACACTCCTCAATCAATAATTATTTAAATTAAAAAATGTTAGAGTAATAGAGAATTATAATAATTATATAGAAAGACACGAGTAATTAGCTACTTAGAATTATAACTTAACCTTTCAAACTAATGTACTATCAGCATCACTGTTAACTACACATTTGTAAGCGTTATTGCAATGACATAAGGTCTATCGATGGTTAGTTATGGGTGTTGCTACTTGCTGTTAATACCTACAGTCAGCCAATTTGATTTCTACTTACTGAGACAGTTCTATAGTGATATAAAACTTTGTCTCAGTAACTAACAACGTCGTAGTCCTGTAGAAAGTAATCTAGTAGTTACTATGACAAAATTTTATAGTGTGTGTGTATGTGTGTGTGTGTGTGTGTGTGTGTGTGTGTGTGTGCGTGTGTGAATATACTTGATAATATCGTTCTCTTCGAGATCAATGAATACTTAATAATTATTTCTGATTACCTACCTATCTGTTTCTAAATAATACATAATTGGGTTTACCTTAAATTCGTAACTAAAGTATCCGCACTCTATTATTCAAGCTCATGTTAAATGATTGTAAATTTAATAGTAACATATTTATCTGATTTTCAGGTCGAAACGCTCGAATGCCGAAGATTTGTTCCTATCGTCGTCCTCGGAGGATGATTCGCCCCCGCCGCCGCCGCCGCCGCCGCCGAAGGCTGATGAGGGTGACAAAAGGAATAAGAAGAAGTCCAAGCCTTCGACATCGGCGAGCTCGAAGAGGGTGAGAATTGCACCAGCACCAATGAAGCCGCGACACGGCACTGCGGCGGAGCTATTCGGCGCCGACAGTGATGACGAGGGGTTGGAGGCGAACCAAACTTCAGGCGAGGGTAAATTATTATCCTACATTTCACGAAGGCTTGCGAATGGTTTCGCGCGTCAGGCAAATCCAGATAAAAAGGGCACCCACTTTGTTGAGGTTAAAGTTTACAAATACAGTGATATTGAACAGGTATCGCCAGTGAATCGATGGCGTCATGCCGTAGTCAATATTAAAAACCGAACCGATGATAATACTGAAGCTTGGAGACACTTGGCCAATTTTATTCACGCAACGCGAAAAGAATACCGAACGTGTGTGCCGTCATTTGTTAGTAATTATTATTGATGAATTTTAAACATTGTATCGATTTATTATTATCTTAATGTTAATACATCTGCTATAGAATACCGGAGTAATAAATAAATAAATAAATTATGCTCCTATATTTACAGTATTCATATTGCCTTGCGTGTATAAATTTAGCTGAATGTCCACACCCTGTAGTGTTAGAGTGAATTCTTTTTCGTAATGTATAATTCCAACTATGTATAAATATATATATATATATATATATATATATATATATATATGAAATACACCCTAACATTGAAGCGTGGAAACATTAAGCTTAATTTATTCACGCAGCGCAAAAGGAATACCACAGATATGGGTTCTCATTTTTAGTTAGCGTCTATTATATTACTGATGTTTTAACTCTGTGTTCATTCTTAACTTAAGTACCTATATATTTGTTATAAAATATAAGTTCTTTAACATATCATTTAACAAATAATAATAAATGTATCTTATATTACCTTCAAATAAATTGTAATCTATAAAGTGTGTCATTTTGTTTACAGTGAGATCACATAACCTCCCGTCATCCAGAACTATTTCAATGAAATGTGACAAATGTGGAATTGAATTGCCTAAGAATGAATACAATTATCATTTGAGAACCAATTTACATAAATCGAATTGCATATTGAAGACTGATTTTAATAATATTGAAATTATAGCAACTGCCTTTAAAAACAGAATAGTAACGTATCGTTTGAATCCAATACAAAATGAATACCCCACTCCTGAGACGTTTCTGTGCGATATTCAAAGTAACATTATGAAAGTTGTGGAAATGTCATTACTGAAACATAAATGTATCAAAATAAACTATGAGCTATTCGTTTACTTTACATTACCACATTCAGACAAACAACAATTAAAGTCGTTCAATACAAAATATGATGTTATTTATGGAAACTCGAATATTAATGAGCTGTTTGCAAAAACGATTGAGCATTTGAAAGATAAACTTACTGAATTTGAACACCGTGAATCTGGCTGGTCTTTTGTTGCAATAAGTCATTTAGAAGTCAATGTAAACAAGTATTGTCCGATGCGAGGAGGTACTTACATACCTTTACCTCCTACTGTCAAAAATACCAAAAGCTGCATTAATATTCAGAACAATGATAATTATTGCTTTTTATGGAGTATACTTGCTGGTCTATATCCTGCAAAGAGCAATGTGTGTCGAACTAAATCATACCCGCACTATTCAGATGTTTTAAATATAGACGGAATAGCATTCCCCTTATCAGTCAAAGATATACAGTTATTTGAAAAGAATAACCCTGAAATAAGCATTAATATATATGGATTAGATAATAAGTGTGTTGTAACAGGCCCCCTGTACAAATCAAAATCAAAGAAAAATAATCATTTTAATTTGTTATACATAGAAAAAAATGGTAAAGGACATTATTGCTTCATTAAAGACCTTGTACGATTAATTCGAAAACAAGTAACTTTACATAGAGGTCAAATGAATTTCTGTGACTCATGTTTACAATTTTTTAAAAGCGAAAATAAATTTAAAACTCATCATTGTTCTGAAATTGTAACAGTTTTACCTAATGAAAATACTGTCATTCAATTTAAGAATTTCGAACGCAAGCAAAAAATTAATTTCATTATATACGCTGACTTCGAAAGCATGTTAATTAATTGTAATTCAAAGAATGGTAAAAATACGCAGAACCTGAAAAAGCATGTCCCAACATGTTTTGGTTATTATGTATGCTGCTCGCACGATTCCAGTTTGAATAAATACGTTTCTTACAGAGGTGAAGATTGCGTGAAAGTTTTTGTTGAATGGTTAATTAACGATATTCAAGAAATTAACAGTATACTGATTAAAAATAATCCTATGAATCCATTATCAAAAGAAGAACAATGTAATTATGAGAATGCTACACACTGTCATATTTGTAAACAGTTTTTATTTGGTGACAAAGTTCGTGATCACGATCACATCACATCAGAATACAGAGGTGCCTCTCACTCACTATGCAACCTGCAATACAGAATCTGTCCATTTGTACCAGTTGTCTTACATAATTTAGCTGGGTATGATAGTCATCTCTTTATAGAAGAACTTACAAAGTACCCCGGTTCTATTAAAATAATGCCACAGTCCAAGGAAAAATATTCATGTATAAAAAAAACGATATCTTCAACTAACGAACCGAGTCAATCACTTGAAATAAAGTTTATTGATTCCTACCAATTTCTTAGTTCCAGTTTATTTGAGTTAACCAAAAGTTTGAACAAAGAAGATTATGTTAACTTGTCTAAAGAATTTACTGATGGGTACCACTTTCAGTTATTAACACGTAAAGGTGTTTACCCTTATGATTACATTGATTCCTGGTTAAAATATGAAGACAATAAATTACCAGAAAAAGAAATGTTTTATAATTCTCTGCAATGTAAACGTATATCAGATACCGATTTTAAGCATGCCGAAACTGTATGGTCAGCTTTTAATATAAAGACTTTAGGAGAATATACTGATTTATACTTAAAATGTGACGTCTTATTGTTATGCGATGTATTTGAACATTTTAGAAATACTAGTTTGCAGCATTATAATCTGGACCCTGCTTATTATGTATCTGCGCCTAATTTAAGTTGGGATGCTATGCTTTTGTTTACAGACGTAAAATTACAATTAATACACGATTTAGAAGTATATCAGATGATAGAAAGAGGAATACGTGGCGGGTTAGCCCAGTGTTCTCTTCGGAATTCAAAAGCAAACAATAAATACACACCCGATTATGATGCTTCTAAACCCACATCATATTTGATATATTTAGATTGTAACAATCTCTATGGTTATGCGATGAGACAAAAAATACCTGTATCAGATTTTGAATTTTTAAATCCCGATGAAGTTATCAATTTTAACATACTGACCATACCAAGAAACGGTGAACATGGATACATTTTAGAAGTTGATATGAGTTATCCTGATCATTTACATGATTATCATGCTGACTTGCCCTTTGCACCTGAAAAGTTTGTCCCCCCTGGAGGAAAGACAGAAAAGTTAATTGCAAATTTACATGACAAATACAACTATATCATTCATTTCGTACATTTAAAAGAATGTCTAAAGAATGGGTTAGTGTTACAGAAAATACATCGCATCCTTCGTTTTAGACAGTCTAATTTCTTACAAAAATATATTGATCTCAATACTCGATTGCGACAAGAAGCTTCTACTACATTTGAGAAAGACTTTTTTAAATTACTAAACAATGCTATATTTGGTAAAACCATTGAAAACAAGCGAAATCATATGCAAGTTCAATTAGTTACAAAATGGAAAGACAATGACAATAAAACAAACAAGCACTTAGGTGCAGAGAAAATACTATTGAAACCTAATGTAAAGAGTGTATCTATAATTAATGAAAACTTTGTAGCTATTCAATTAAGTCCAGAAAAAATTTGTTTAGACCGCCCCATTTATGTTGGATTTACAGTTTTAGAATTGGCGAAAAAGCACCTATACCGATTTCATTATGATTTCGTTAAAAAAACGTACCAAGAAAATGTTAAACTCTGCTATACTGATACTGACAGCCTTCTATATAACATTATAACTGACGACTTTTACAACGATCTAAATAAAAACATATTAAAATTTGATACTAGTAATTATGAGCACAATAACCCGTACGGTATACCTAAATTGAATGCTAAAGTACCTGGTTTATTTAAAGATGAATTTGGCGGTGTGGTAATTACTGAATTCGTTGGATTAAGAGCTAAACTGTATTGTTTAAAAAGTGTAAAGAAGACAATAACAAAAGCAAAAGGAGTCACGAAACCTATAACTAATAAATTAAAAATTAAACATTTTGACGAAGCTTTGCAAACAAAAAAAGTGTATAGCCATAATATGAATATGATACGATCTATCAAACATGTTTTATATTCACAGCAAGTTGATAAAGTCGTTTTAAACTGTAACGACGATAAAAGGCAAATACTGCCCGACAACATACAAACTTTACCATGGGGCCACTGTAATACTATATTTTAAATTAAATATAATCGTGAAGTATTTAAGTATAATTTGTTTTTTTATAAGTTATTTTTAAGGCTTCTCTGTATCACTCTCATAAATGCAATAAATTAATTGACTTGTTAAATAATCATTGTTGTTTTTATTTGGTAAGGCACCTATATAAAGCGTTGAAATATCATATTTTCCTCATATTCACAATGAAATTCATTAAGCATACTCAAACTCTGGAAGTAAATAGTATAATAGTAGAAAATGATCGTCACAGAAATACAACACATAGTACATTATTCCCCAATACAATTCGTTGTATAATATGTGGACCCTCAAACTGTGGTAAAACTAATATAATGTTAAATTTACTAATACATGAAAATGGTCTAAAGTTTAAAAATATCTATTTGTATTCAAAGACAGCTTTCCAGCCAAAGTATCGTTACCTCCAGCAAATTATGGAGAAAGTTCCAGATGCCAAGTTTTTAATATTTAACGACAATAACGAAGTTATTCATCCAAATGAGGCCATGACCGATTCAATCATGATTTTTGATGATGTCGCATGTGAAAATCAAGTAAACATTCGCAACTACTTTGCTATGGGAAGACATAGACAAATTGATTGTTTTTATTTATCGCAAACTTATTCCAAAATTCCAAAACAATTGCTAAGGGATAATGTCAATCTGTTAATTGTTTTCAAACAGGATGATATTAACTTGAAACATATATACAATGAACATGTGAACACTGATATGGATTGGATAAAATTCAAAGAACTTTGTTCAATTATATGGTATACTCGTTTTAGCTTTTTACTGATCAATAAAGATTGCGGTATAAATAAAGGTCGATATAGACAAGGGTTTGACACATATATTTATTTTTAGATTTTCCATTATAAAATGATTTAAATGTCAACGTAGTCCTCACTTGAATTTAAGTGCCTGTATTAATCGGTTGATGTTAACGCTGGTAAAATGGATACACGTTTAAAAGAACAAGTTATTAAAGCTGCAGATAATATTAAAAAAAAAATAAAGAAGATTAATAATGAAGAACATGAAAATCATATACATTTTAGAAAAGTTTTTAAGTCTATTACTGAACCATTGGAAAATATTGCTATGCAAAGTGTTAATGTCAAACCGGATTTTATTATGACCACTAGTACAGATACGAATGACATATCTCAGAGTTTAAATGATTCTACAGGATACAAAAATTTCAAAGATCTAATTGATCCTGATGGACACTCCGAATATTATGAATACTCTAATGATAACGATAATAATTCTCACGAAGAAAATAATGATACACTTTTATCTCTAAAAAAAGAAGATATGATTGATTTATATCAGGACATTAATATACCATTCGGTATTCGCAGCATGAATAAAAAGTTGATGATGGGTAATTCTGATGTATGCTTATCTTTAGTGAATAATGGTACTAGTACTGAAAAAAAATATGTTATTACTATCGATAAGAAAAAGTTTGATTTAACCGCTGGTTTAAAGGAACTATTAATGCGAAACAAACCCGATCTCAAGCTTGTTACTGAAAACGACAAAACTGAATATAAAGAAATGCTGATACGTACAAACGCACATAAACGTGATTTTGATCCAAACGGAAAAATAAAAGGAGACAAAGGTTCAAAATATTGTACTATTATCAAACCCCTCTTTTCACAACTAATTGACACGAAATCCCACAAAAACCTTTCAGAGCAGGTATCAAACGTTAAAGTAGGTGGAAACTTGCCTGAATTAAAACATTATAAAAGTAATACAGACTATATATATTGGGATGATCCAAATGAATTAATTGAACGACTAACACTTTTAATTGCATCTAAAAACGCTGGTAACACGAACCATGATAATGAAATTATATCAATTATTGAAGAATTGAAGGAAGCTGGTATTGTAAAGCAATAAAATATATCGAAGTATTATGTTAGTGCTCAGTATGTAAATACACCCTTCTCAGACATGACAAATAACAGAAACGTTGACAATTGTGAAGCAGAATTAAATAAAATATCAAGCTCGGATGAGAATGCATTAATAAATTCAGAAATAATAAACAAAATCGAAGACTGTGTGAAAAAGTTCATAAATCTTGATAACAAAATTTTTGCTTTATTTAATCGAATAAAGAAAGTTGAAAAAGATATTTCAAATAAAGAACTTGAACAAAATCTGAATAAACATTATGAGCAAACTAGACGTCGTAAATGAAATTCACAAAAATGCAAGGGTGAATTTCCCTCGAAGGAGTGTAATTTTAAGGGATATCGATGACCTTTGGCAAGCTGATTTAATAGATATGCAGACGTTTTCAAAACTGAATGCTGGTTATAAATACATATTTGTGATTATTGATTGTTTCTCAAAATACGCCTGGACAATTCCACTCAAACGTAAGACTAAAGAAATCGTATCTAAAGAGTTGCACACGTTATTTTTATCAACAGGACGTAAACCACGCAATTTACAAACAGACCAGGGTAATGAATTTTATAATAATGATTTTAAAAAAGTTGTTGAAAAATATAATATTAATCATTACTCTACATATTCCACAAAAAAGGCATCAATAGTTGAAAGACTTATAAGAACTCTTAAATCTAAGCTGTATAAGGAGTTTAGTCTGAAGGGGAATTATAAGTGGATTGATGGAACTCTTGATCAGATAATTTCAGAATATAATCAAACTTTTCATAGGACTGTGGGAAAAGCACCGGTCGCAATCAATCATAGTAATAAAGAATCTGTATTACAAAGATACATTAGGAATACACTATCAAAGAAAAAACTGTTTTGTAAAAGGTTTCATGTTGGAGATTTTGTAAGAGTCAGTAAGTATAAAGGATGTTTCGAGAAACGATTTACCCCTAATTGGTCAACAGAAATATTTAAGATAACTAAAGTTCAAAATACTAACCCAACCACATATTATCTAGAGGACACCAAGCGTAGACCCATTTTAGGAGCATTTTATGCGCAAGAAATTCAGAAAACTTTGCACCCAAATGTTTATCTTGTTGAACGAGTCTTAAAACGTAAAGGAAATAAAGTATATGTTAAGTGGCTCGGTCTTCCATCAAGTGAAAATAGCTGGATTGATAAGACAAATCGTTTATAGTGCTTAAAATTAAGAAAAGTGTTTATATTAGCTATCACTTTTTCATGCAGTCATTTGTATTTTGAACTTTACACTATAAAGACCACAGTACTTACAAAAATTATACATAATAATATTAATACATTTTATAAAAATGGCATACACGAGACATAACCCTGAAAATGAAAATAAGAAGAAATCTGGAGCTGGTTTAAAGAAAACTTTTAACAATCTTGTTTTACACACTAAAAAACATGTCAGTAAACTAAAGCCAAAATGTAAGAAAATGTTAATGGAACTAGCATATGCTGCTGCTCAAGAATTAGCATCGGACTTACCTATACAATTACCCCGAGTCATACCTGTACCTAAAACTGGTGGATTTTTACCATTAATTCCAATTTTAGCAGGATTATCAGCTACAGGAAGTTTAGCAGGAGGTGTCGCTGGAATAAGCAAAGCTATTAATCATTATAAAATAGCAAAACGACAATTAGCTGAATACAAAAGACGTAATATAAAAATGGAAGCTAAATGTATTGGAAAAGGATTACATCTTAAGCCATACAAGGGCGGACTAGGAATCTTTATTTCGAATAAAAAAAACTAGATGATAGGCTACCCAATAGAGCATTGAGTAATATCGACATAATAAAACATTCGAAAAGTATTCCATATTTTCGTGGTGTATTCATGAGAGATGAATTACCAAAAAAGCCATTATCGATCGAATGTGGTGTTATTAATTTAGATTCTTCTGAAAATAATGGTACTCACTGGGTAGCCTACGGAAAATTTAAAGATTATATTGAATATTTTGATAGTTACGGGAATTTAAAACCTCCTAAAGAATTCATAAAATATATGGGAGCTAATATACACTATAATTATGATAATATACAAAAAAAACATTTATTTAACTGCGGACATTTATGTTTAAAATTTCTGTATTCGTTCTGGGAAAAATGTTTGCCAAATATATAAGCATTAAATACACGATACGAACAAAATACATAATAAAAAAACAATATTGATAAAATGATACCTATTTTAATTCACCTCACATTCCATCTCGAACAGTGCCTAGAGAAGGGTGTTAAGCATACGTTTACATAATAATACCTAACAAAATAGTTCTTCCTGTCAAGCATCATGTATGTTTTCAATAAAAGCGTAATTACAAGGGCAACAACCAATATTCAAGCCCCAACCTTTAAAGGAGCAAGTCGATTAAATTCCAGCAAGAAAATTACTAAGAGCAATAAATTATTTCTTCGTTCTCTTGGGCTTAAAATAAAATAAAAATATATATTATAAAATGCTACATATCACAGATCTCCCGCAACAAGATAATTCAATTGAAAGCTATGCCATCCATTCATATAATCCCTACAATCATAGCTTTAAGGAAAATGATGAAATCAGAATACCCATTAATCAACAGGATGTATATGTATTACCATCTGCAAGCTCCATTTACATTGAAGGATATGCAAGTGTGTCTGCAGTAGACGCAACGGGAAAAACGATAACAAAAGATGTAAATTTAACAAATAATGCTATACTATTTTTGTTCAAAGATATAAGTTATGAAGTGAATGGGATTGAAATAGATCGAAATAAAAATACGGGGATCACGACAACGATAAAATCTCTTATTTCAATGAATGAAGGAGAAAGTAAGAACGCTGCATTGTGGGGTTGGAATTTAAGCGGATTTACTCTAAATAAAGGTCATTTTTCCGTCATAATACCTCTGAATAAAGTGCTCGGCTTCGCAGAAGATTATAATAAAATTTTCGTTAATTGTAGACATGAACTTGTACTACATAGAAGTAATTCAGTTTTAAATAGCGTCGTAATAGATAAAGGTGATAAAGTTCAAATAGATATCCATAAAATCCAATGGCGTGTACCACACATTAGAGTTTCTGATCGTAATAGATTATTATTACTTAAATGTTTGGAAAAAGATCGTGCTATACAAGTAGCGTTCCGGAATTGGGACTTATATGAATATCCACTTTTACCTAAAACAACAAAACATGCATGGTCAATAAAAACTGCTTCCCAGTTAGAAAAGCCCAGATATGTTATATTAGGACTACAAACTGATAGAAAACTGAACAAGTTAAAAAATTCCTCTGTATTTGATCACTGCAATATAACTAACGTTAAGTTATTTTTAAATTCACAGTATTTTCCATATGATCCACTTAATTTAAAATTTAGTGAAGATAAATTTAGTATATTATACGAAATGTATGCTAATTTCCGTCAGTCGTATTATGGCCTCAGTATCGATCCTCTGCTTGCCCTGAACACTTTTGGGAGAAAAACTCCGCTATTTGTTATTGACTGCTCAAGGCAAAACGATTCATTAAAAACTGGACCAGTTGACGTTCGACTAGAAATCGAGTCCTCAGAAGACATACCTGAAAATACGACAGCCTACTGTTTGATTATAAACGATCGTCTTGTAGAGTATAAACCTCTGAGTAATATAGTTCGGAAATTATCATGAATGTGATTTTGGATGTTCAAGGATTTAAAAATGATAACAATCAATTTATACCCAAAGAAATAGCTATTATTTACCAAAACAGTTTTCTTGTGTTGCTCATCAGACCACCGCATCCGTTCTATGCCTTAACAAAGAAAGAACGTTTACAAGTCTCATGGGTCGAAAAATACAGAGGAATATTATGGAATGAAGGCTATGTACCATACTTTAATTATAAGAATTTGATTGTGGACTTCTGTAAAAATAAACACATTTATACAAAAGGTTATGAAAAAGTGCAGTGGGTGAAAGAAATAACAGAATGTAATAACATTTATAATTTAGAATATTTTGATTGTCCTAATTTAAAGACTTTATGTGAAAAATATTCAACTAATTCTGATATTCAAAATTGTATATATCATACTAATGTTTGTGCTTTTAAGAATGTATCATGTATGAATAAGTGGTGTATAGAAAATAATGTTTTTTTTACAAAATAAAGTATGTTTATGATATTATACATGTGGTTTCTTTTTTATATTATATATGACCCATAAAACACAATACTATTATCAATAATTTTAGTATCAAACCTAAAGTCACTTGAAGCAAACGCAACTGAATAATAAATAAAAAATGGACTTCAATGTAGGAGATAGAAGACAGTGTTGAAGTTATTATTGATCAATGTCATCTACACGGACGTCACATAAGCTCGAAATGGTTTCATTAGACATATACGATTTTCATAAAATATTAAACATGAATGTATTTGGAAAAATAAAATACATATTTGGAAACAAAAAATATCATTTAATCAATGATTATCCTCAGAAAATTACCACAAAAATATACACATGGGATATACTATCCGATGATGAAAAAAGGAACACGAAACTTGAAGTGTACTATGAGACTAGTGATTGTGATACAAATTACTTTATACTTGTTAAAAACCCCACGAAAGCTTTACGAATCGAGTTGGCACATGACGAATTCCATGATTTATTACCATTCCTGAAACCCTGCTTGAGGATATAAATGAAGGTTGAATATTTTACACGGCTTCATTTGAGAAAATGTCTTCATCCGACGTAGAACATGTTTTCGGTGATAAATAAAAAATGGACTTCAATGTAGGAGACACTGTTGAAGTTATTATTGATCAATGTCATCTACACGGACGTCACGATGTTAAACTAATAAACACTGAACACTATTGTGGTGTTTTAATAACTAACTGTTATTTAAAATCTAAGCGAATGCGTATATATTATACTGGTTTGCGAGTATCAGCGCGAGTAATCAGAAAAGATAAATGTTTCGTAGACTTGGTACCATTGGTGTAAATAAATACAATATTCGAATGGATAAATGCTACTTCTGGAGTAAAATGTCAGCTTGAATCGATTCAAATAAGTGTTCCACTAAATGTGTATTTGAATGATAACTTCTTGAATCGATTCAAATTAGTATTCGAATGTGTATTTTTGGTGCAGCTGGATCTTATCTGATCCAGCTGCACCAATAATACACTACTGATGGAAAGCAGTCACCGTAGCCTATGGGCGCCTGCAACCTCAGGGTGTCACATGCGCGTTGCCGACCCAATAAAAATAACGTTGGCACAACAAAGTGGCTCCACTCCACCTGATCGTAAGTGAAAAGTAGAACCCAAATCGCGGCGGCAACGAACAGGAGACAATCAGTAACCTGTTAGTTGCCACCGCCTTGCTGGCCCGCTAGATGCTGGTAAATACACCGGCTGACCC
>JALPQI010030776.1:0-54949 GCA_025490895.1 Thaumatotibia leucotreta | reverse complement strand
GATTTACCCCTAATTGGTCAACAGAAATATTTAAGATAACTAAAGTTCAAAATACTAACCCAACCACATATTATCTAGAGGACACCAAGCGTAGACCCATTTTAGGAGCATTTTATGCGCAAGAAATTCAGAAAACTTTGCACCCAAATGTTTATCTTGTTGAACGAGTCTTAAAACGTAAAGGAAATAAAGTATATGTTAAGTGGCTCGGTCTTCCATCAAGTGAAAATAGCTGGATTGATAAGACAAATCGTTTATAGTGCTTAAAATTAAGAAAAGTGTTTATATTAGCTATCACTTTTTCATGCAGTCATTTGTATTTTGAACTTTACACTATAAAGACCACAGTACTTACAAAAATTATACATAATAATATTAATACATTTTATAAAAATGGCATACACGAGACATAACCCTGAAAATGAAAATAAGAAGAAATCTGGAGCTGGTTTAAAGAAAACTTTTAACAATCTTGTTTTACACACTAAAAAACATGTCAGTAAACTAAAGCCAAAATGTAAGAAAATGTTAATGGAACTAGCATATGCTGCTGCTCAAGAATTAGCATCGGACTTACCTATACAATTACCCCGAGTCATACCTGTACCTAAAACTGGTGGATTTTTACCATTAATTCCAATTTTAGCAGGATTATCAGCTACAGGAAGTTTAGCAGGAGGTGTCGCTGGAATAAGCAAAGCTATTAATCATTATAAAATAGCAAAACGACAATTAGCTGAATACAAAAGACGTAATATAAAAATGGAAGCTAAATGTATTGGAAAAGGATTACATCTTAAGCCATACAAGGGCGGACTAGGAATCTTTATTTCGAATAAAAAAAACTAGATGATAGGCTACCCAATAGAGCATTGAGTAATATCGACATAATAAAACATTCGAAAAGTATTCCATATTTTCGTGGTGTATTCATGAGAGATGAATTACCAAAAAAGCCATTATCGATCGAATGTGGTGTTATTAATTTAGATTCTTCTGAAAATAATGGTACTCACTGGGTAGCCTACGGAAAATTTAAAGATTATATTGAATATTTTGATAGTTACGGGAATTTAAAACCTCCTAAAGAATTCATAAAATATATGGGAGCTAATATACACTATAATTATGATAATATACAAAAAAAACATTTATTTAACTGCGGACATTTATGTTTAAAATTTCTGTATTCGTTCTGGGAAAAATGTTTGCCAAATATATAAGCATTAAATACACGATACGAACAAAATACATAATAAAAAAACAATATTGATAAAATGATACCTATTTTAATTCACCTCACATTCCATCTCGAACAGTGCCTAGAGAAGGGTGTTAAGCATACGTTTACATAATAATACCTAACAAAATAGTTCTTCCTGTCAAGCATCATGTATGTTTTCAATAAAAGCGTAATTACAAGGGCAACAACCAATATTCAAGCCCCAACCTTTAAAGGAGCAAGTCGATTAAATTCCAGCAAGAAAATTACTAAGAGCAATAAATTATTTCTTCGTTCTCTTGGGCTTAAAATAAAATAAAAATATATATTATAAAATGCTACATATCACAGATCTCCCGCAACAAGATAATTCAATTGAAAGCTATGCCATCCATTCATATAATCCCTACAATCATAGCTTTAAGGAAAATGATGAAATCAGAATACCCATTAATCAACAGGATGTATATGTATTACCATCTGCAAGCTCCATTTACATTGAAGGATATGCAAGTGTGTCTGCAGTAGACGCAACGGGAAAAACGATAACAAAAGATGTAAATTTAACAAATAATGCTATACTATTTTTGTTCAAAGATATAAGTTATGAAGTGAATGGGATTGAAATAGATCGAAATAAAAATACGGGGATCACGACAACGATAAAATCTCTTATTTCAATGAATGAAGGAGAAAGTAAGAACGCTGCATTGTGGGGTTGGAATTTAAGCGGATTTACTCTAAATAAAGGTCATTTTTCCGTCATAATACCTCTGAATAAAGTGCTCGGCTTCGCAGAAGATTATAATAAAATTTTCGTTAATTGTAGACATGAACTTGTACTACATAGAAGTAATTCAGTTTTAAATAGCGTCGTAATAGATAAAGGTGATAAAGTTCAAATAGATATCCATAAAATCCAATGGCGTGTACCACACATTAGAGTTTCTGATCGTAATAGATTATTATTACTTAAATGTTTGGAAAAAGATCGTGCTATACAAGTAGCGTTCCGGAATTGGGACTTATATGAATATCCACTTTTACCTAAAACAACAAAACATGCATGGTCAATAAAAACTGCTTCCCAGTTAGAAAAGCCCAGATATGTTATATTAGGACTACAAACTGATAGAAAACTGAACAAGTTAAAAAATTCCTCTGTATTTGATCACTGCAATATAACTAACGTTAAGTTATTTTTAAATTCACAGTATTTTCCATATGATCCACTTAATTTAAAATTTAGTGAAGATAAATTTAGTATATTATACGAAATGTATGCTAATTTCCGTCAGTCGTATTATGGCCTCAGTATCGATCCTCTGCTTGCCCTGAACACTTTTGGGAGAAAAACTCCGCTATTTGTTATTGACTGCTCAAGGCAAAACGATTCATTAAAAACTGGACCAGTTGACGTTCGACTAGAAATCGAGTCCTCAGAAGACATACCTGAAAATACGACAGCCTACTGTTTGATTATAAACGATCGTCTTGTAGAGTATAAACCTCTGAGTAATATAGTTCGGAAATTATCATGAATGTGATTTTGGATGTTCAAGGATTTAAAAATGATAACAATCAATTTATACCCAAAGAAATAGCTATTATTTACCAAAACAGTTTTCTTGTGTTGCTCATCAGACCACCGCATCCGTTCTATGCCTTAACAAAGAAAGAACGTTTACAAGTCTCATGGGTCGAAAAATACAGAGGAATATTATGGAATGAAGGCTATGTACCATACTTTAATTATAAGAATTTGATTGTGGACTTCTGTAAAAATAAACACATTTATACAAAAGGTTATGAAAAAGTGCAGTGGGTGAAAGAAATAACAGAATGTAATAACATTTATAATTTAGAATATTTTGATTGTCCTAATTTAAAGACTTTATGTGAAAAATATTCAACTAATTCTGATATTCAAAATTGTATATATCATACTAATGTTTGTGCTTTTAAGAATGTATCATGTATGAATAAGTGGTGTATAGAAAATAATGTTTTTTTTTACAAAATAAAGTATGTTTATGATATTATACATGTGGTTTCTTTTTTATATTATATATGACCCATAAAACACAATACTATTATCAATAATTTTAGTATCAAACCTAAAGTCACTTGAAGCAAACGCAACTGAATAATAAATAAAAAATGGACTTCAATGTAGGAGATAGAAGACAGTGTTGAAGTTATTATTGATCAATGTCATCTACACGGACGTCACATAAGCTCGAAATGGTTTCATTAGACATATACGATTTTCATAAAATATTAAACATGAATGTATTTGGAAAAATAAAATACATATTTGGAAACAAAAAATATCATTTAATCAATGATTATCCTCAGAAAATTACCACAAAAATATACACATGGGATATACTATCCGATGATGAAAAAAGGAACACGAAACTTGAAGTGTACTATGAGACTAGTGATTGTGATACAAATTACTTTATACTTGTTAAAAACCCCACGAAAGCTTTACGAATCGAGTTGGCACATGACGAATTCCATGATTTATTACCATTCCTGAAACCCTGCTTGAGGATATAAATGAAGGTTGAATATTTTACACGGCTTCATTTGAGAAAATGTCTTCATCCGACGTAGAACATGTTTTCGGTGATAAATAAAAAATGGACTTCAATGTAGGAGACACTGTTGAAGTTATTATTGATCAATGTCATCTACACGGACGTCACGATGTTAAACTAATAAACACTGAACACTATTGTGGTGTTTTAATAACTAACTGTTATTTAAAATCTAAGCGAATGCGTATATATTATACTGGTTTGCGAGTATCAGCGCGAGTAATCAGAAAAGATAAATGTTTCGTAGACTTGGTACCATTGGTGTAAATAAATACAATATTCGAATGGATAAATGCTACTTCTGGAGTAAAATGTCAGCTTGAATCGATTCAAATAAGTGTTCCACTAAATGTGTATTTGAATGATAACTTCTTGAATCGATTCAAATTAGTATTCGAATGTGTATTTTTGGTGCAGCTGGATCTTATCTGATCCAGCTGCACCAATAATACACTACTGATGGAAAGCAGTCACCGTAGCCTATGGGCGCCTGCAACCTCAGGGTGTCACATGCGCGTTGCCGACCCAATAAAAATAACGTTGGCACAACAAAGTGGCTCCACTCCACCTGATCGTAAGTGAAAAGTAGAACCCAAATCGCGGCGGCAACGAACAGGAGACAATCAGTAACCTGTTAGTTGCCACCGCCTTGCTGGCCCGCTAGATGCTGGTAAATACACCGGCTGACCCCGAAACACGGCAAACACGAAGGTAAGTCATTTCACGGGCGTTTACACCGAATGTACGGTGGTAGCCAACCAGGCGGGTACTAGTAAAAATACCCTACCACCGGCTGAGAAGCTGGTTACTCAGTATTTCCCTTAGTCGACTCCTACGACACCCACGGGAAGAGAGGGGCGGTGATTTTTGTATTCTTACTCCGTCACCGCACGGATCTTTCTGGGAGATGCGAATTTCTGGCATGGAGTGTGCGCACCGCGGGATGGTAGGCGGTATAATGCTGCCGTCATCGCTCACAGTCGAGTTCGAGGCAAAAAGAGCACCTAGAAGATCGGCTTTCTCTTTTGCACTATGGACCAGATTACCGTTAGCATTTCGCAGTGGTGGCAGGGACGACCGACAAAAGTTTCCCTCGGCAGCTTTGGCAAGTGACCAGAAGGCCCTACTCCCGGAAGGGTGGCCTGCAAGCTTCTCGCCAAATCTGCCGACAATTTTGCTCTGGCAACAGCTCTTTTGCAGGACCTCGAGGCAGCATTCAGTCTGCGTTTCGCATCAGAGACGTTCGGACCCTTATCAGTTACGGCCTTGGTCCAAGCCCTGTAAGCAGCCTGCTTTTGAACCGCAGCTTCTTTACAGGGCCGGTTAAACCAAGGTCGCTTCTTTGCTCCTGTAGCGATTAGTGAGTTGGGAATGAAACAGTCCATTCCCAGCTGTATCGTCTCGGCGACATTAGTCGCACAGGAGTCAGGATCATCCGATGCGAAACAGAGCTGCCTCCAAGGGTACGAAGCGTAGAATTCACGCAATCCGTCCCAATCTGCTGACCCGTACTGCCAAACGCGACGAGTAGTAGTAGGTCGCGGTGGTTCTCGCTGCGCGCAAGGCGAATTTGTCCGGATAAGGCAGTGATCGGACGAGCCGAGAGGTGCATTTACTGCGATGGTGTATCCGTCCGGAGGCGTGGTCAACAGAAGGTCAAGCAAGGAGCTCGTATGGTCCTCGATATCTGGTATTCTAGTGGGAGAACGTACCAGTTGTGAGAGCCCATAGGCCAGAGAAAATTCGTGAGCAGACCTTCCCGCAAAGTCGGTGGACCGGGAGCCCAGCCACTCAACGTGGTGGGCATTAAAGTCCCCTAAAATCACCAGCTCCGCGGATGGGTACTGCTCAAGCACTCTGTCGGATGTCGACTGTACGTGCTCGAAGAGTCGGGTTGTCTCTGTGTTGCCACTGTGAGACCTGTAAAGGCACGCGTAGACTCTGGTGTGGCCGCCGTAGTCCACACGCACCCACAAAACTGACAGGTCCCTGTCTTCAAAGGCAAGAAGACGACGACAGCATACATCCTGCCGGGCGTACATACATACACCGGCGTGTCTCACGAACTTATGTTCGAGTGTATAGCCGGGGTACAATAGGTACGATATATCCGCCGGGCAGGATATTTGCTTAAAGATTGATTTGATGACCATATTTGATTAAAGATTGATGATGGGCAGCAGCGTCATCATAGTGGACACATTACTGCGATCGCCAATCCGCTTGCCCAGCGTGGCGATTATGGGCATTTACCTCCTAATGCGTCTATACGCATAGTTAATAGGAGAGGCCTACGTCCAGCAGTGGACTATCATAGGCTGATGATGAGGATATTTGCGTCTCCGTGAGGAAAAGTATGGTCGGCTGCGCAGTTTCCAGGTGGCAGTGGACTGCGTTTAGGTTAGAGTGGATACCCCTGATGTTGCAGTAGTCCACTTGTGTGGATGGAGATGCCGCTGATAGTCCAAACTTTCTCTGTTTTCGCGCCATTATAGTGGGTGTACTTAATCCTAAGAAGGGTTCGGAGTGCCGACGACTCAAGGGACAAACAAACGGAACAAATCTGGCAGGGGACAGCGCAGGTAGTGCGGTCTGCAGGCACGGCGTACGGAAGGGCCCCCAGTCCCCCCCTGTGGCAGCGGCCGGGTCCACTCCGGTCTCCTCCTCCGGCACGGCCACTACTCCAGGGATTTTGCGCAGGTTGGCGGTTCAGCCTCCCAGGGCGGAGATTACGTGGTTCCTGGGTTCGGGAACCCTACTGACCTACGGGCGGCCAGCGGTCAGCCGTTTCACCGGGTCTCCCTGATAGCCGCACCTGCATGCCGCGCCAACACAGGCCGAAGCCACTATTGTCAGTTCCGTAGGTCCCCCCGTCGGCAGCACTCCGCACCCTCGTTGAGCCTGGCTACCTTACTCACCAGCAGTAACACAACACTATGTGTAGGGGATAGTGTTATTTGGCTGCGGTTTTCTGTAAGGCGGAGGTACTTCCCCAGTTGGGCTCTGCTCTAGATAAGAGCGAGATGGCATCCGCTGTACTGTGCCCTACCACACAAAGCGGGATGTCATTCGCTATGCCCTACCTCAACTAAAAATTTCTCCTTATCAAAGTCATAATAATATTATTGTCAAAATACAGTAACCTTACGTAACCAAACAAATTTTGCCCAAATGTAATCAAAAACACTTGAGTACAGGCAGTTAGAATACGTAATATTATAACGAAATGTATTTACATATTCAATAAACTCTGCGGCCCTACCGCGAAAAACGAAATTCGTGAATTTCGAGGATTTGTTTCGCTCACTCTAATGACGCCTTCGTTTGAGTGACAGAGAAAAATCCTCGAAATTTACGAATTTCGATTTTCGTGGTAGCAAGCCTGATAACAATAACGTAAGTATAAGCATTACGACATTCATACATTAATTTAAAATAAATTAACGTTCATAAAACATACATATACAATAAGTATATGTATTCATAAAATTGACACGGAAATAGGTAACATAGTATGACAAAGAGTTCATTCATGGAAACATATGGTGAGTCTAAGTATTGACTCACGGAGTAAATACGCAGCCTTACGGGATGACGCAAGGTACAAATGCGGCGCCCACACCATTCTGGGCTTAGTGCCATACCACCACTGTCAATGAACACCTTTTATGTACAAAATGAAGATGGAATTACGTGAATTCTAAATTATTATAGATTTTCGTAAAAAAACTTATATTTGGTAGGCAAATAAAATGGATACGGAAAGCGAAACATTTTTTTCGAGTGTTTGGAAACGTGAGGTGCGTCTTTCGTTAGAGATTTTATTTAAGCAGCTTTTTTATTGGTAATAAGTATCTACGATATAATGCTGAACGAAAGTAGGTACATACAGTCAGCAACAAACTTAACAAATGGCAAACCATCAACAACTCGACTGTAGTACGTTACAAAATTAGTGCAAAGTCTAAATAATTCGTGTGACTACAAATTTAAAAATACTCGTATCACCTTATACCAGGCAAACACGTAAATATCACATGAATCCACGAGGAAATAGAGAAGGTGTTTACGAGTAAATAGGTATATGTATTTGTACCTAATATTTGTTCTACGCTAAACTTAAGTTTAGTTCATTTGTCAGAAGTGCAAGCATTTTTTGTGACTGTGGCGTGCTACTCTATACGAACACGTATCACGTACGAAATAAACGAAATAGAAACCTGACGTCATATTTGATTTGAATCAAATTGCCAAAACATGACTCGCTTTAACATTGTCCTGCGCGGATATTTTTTTGCTAATTATTGAAGTGCGATAAAAACATGTTTTATACGACTCGATTACGATAGAGATCATCACACAGCTGCTGATCAAACATACACCAAACTAAACAAAATCGTACAGGATGTTCCAAAATAACACAAATATTTTTTTTGACCCTCATTTTAATTCGGTGAATACATATAAATACACATAGAATGTAACAAAAATAATAGGTACCTATACTACCTATCATGTTTTGATAAGATTTATTAACATTTTAAATGTCCCTCGCTTTCTCTGACAAATATTGAAATCAAAAACATTTTTTTATTTGTTGAATTTCTTATGTCTTGATCATCACTACATAGTATAAAATAAAGTCACTTGTTCTGTCCCTATGTCCCTTTGTACGCTTAAATCTTTAAAACTACGTAACGGATATTGATGAGATTTTTTTTAATAGGTAAAGTAATTCAAGAGGGAGGTTTTTATGTAGGTATAGTACCCGTGCGAAGTCAAGGCGGGTCGCTAATTGAATTATAAAATACAAATTTTAATAATAGAGTTTAGTACAGTAAAGCACATCGGAAAATGACTTCGAAGGCATTGCTGTGACATGCCACTCTTTTGTTAAAATATTCCATGTATTTTGTTTAAATATGGCTGCATTTCTTTGGTGCGGCGTAGAATCTCCCCTTCAAAATATAGGTGGTCGAGTCGAGAGTTATTGTTGGAGTATAAATACGTGTCAATGGAAGAACTTAGTGAATTTAGTAGTAATGGCTTTGTACATTTGCAGTTTTGTATTTGAATAATAACGTAAGCACCATTGACATTCTGTCCTCTCTCCACTAAAACAAAAGGCCATTTTTTTGTTTCTTACTTATAACTATCTTGCACCTCCGCGCAATGTGCATGACATCACATAACTCGATGACAAATGACAAAAGACATGACACGATCCGAGCGCTGCATACTTATGATGTGTTCAAGGCACGAGTATATACTCGTACTCGTACCACCAACTGCGTAGAATCTAAATTAAAAACGGCGACGAAATAATTCCGTATAAACTTAACAGTTATGTCATAAAACTTGATATGATATTGGCACGAAACTAGTTGTAATATGTATATAATTAATAAGCGCGAAGATTGCCGCTAAATTAAATCCAACATTAGATACCTGCACAAGGGAAATGGAAATTCTAGAACGAATTTATGGCTTCAAAATGTTAACACTAACGTTAAACGTACTGTTAAATGGGTCAGTACGTATTGCGGTGAATATAAATGATATTAAGAGTTGTTTAATAGAACAGTGAAGTGTTATTAGACAATTCAGTAGTAATAACGTAATAGTTTGTTTAGTAAGCAGCATGCCGCCGGCCTCCGTCGAGGGCGCCTCGCTTCGAGGTCGCATCTTCCTCTGTTGCCACTGTTACCGCTTACCACTCAATCTAAATTATTGCTTTTCCTTAATTTAACGTTTACTTAATTACCGACGTAAAGGTTGATGCCAGTTACACTTTGCGGATATGAATGTGATTTATTGAACGAAATTTCTGAGATTATCTTTCAAGGTTAATAATGTTGTGCCTTTTTAAATTAAGTGACGCTCGAATTGCTTTGCGTAGGAATACTGGGTGAGAATATAAAACGAGTGGTCATCGTCAAACAAAAAACCTAATTACACTTGTAGCTGACCCGATTTAGATAAGCAAACAGAATAGATTCCGACTGTTTTAAGTACTCATACTTTCAATAATAGTATACAATTAGGCATAGTTCCTTGTAGGAACAGTACATAAATGATAGCTAGATAGAGCGTGTTCTAATTACCATGAAACTCCAAACTAAACTGCATATATTATAGAAGTAAACTTGATAAACAGACATAGGTACTTGGGTAATTAGGCAACAAGAGCATTATTCAGTTGAATTCCTAATTCAGACTATGTATGCAAAACAAAAGGGCATTTTCGATGTGTAATTGTGTAATTGATAGCGTCTTTGGTTACGCATGCGCGATGGACGCAACGCTCTGATTGCGCCGGCGTCGATCGAGATAGCGCCTCGCGGAAGCTTCGCCTCGCCTTCCTCTAGCCTTAACATGAACTGGCAAATATCGTTAGGTTTTACTAGATATGTAAAGCATTCTATCGCGCGCGCATTTAGTCATTGGAGCGAGCACGATAGCTTGCTTTACGTATCGAGTAAAACCTAACGTAACTGATACTTGAAAACTCATGGTACGGCTACAAATACCCGACACCGACAAAAGCGTCGGTACCTTATGTGATTCCCATCACATATTTCGCAATATCTTCGGGTCTCGACTCAACAGACCCGCCAATTACGACCAATACAACGCTGTAGTTGGCGCAGTTCATTGGGTTATTCCCACCTGTTACCACCAACTTGACACCAGTGGTAAAAACTGGGAATTTTTTTCCCACCTGTTACCACCAGAGTCCTTGGTGGTAACTACTGGGAAAAAGAATTCCCAGTAGTTACCACCAATCACTTTAGTGGTAACTACTGGGAAAAATAAATCCCAGTTGTTACCACCAAGTACTTTACTAGTAATGTGCTTGTTTTTAATAGAATATACACAAAATACTTTGCCAGTTATTAATAAGGAGCTAACCAGGAGACTAAAACTCCGACATTTAAACCACACTTAAACCGACAGCGCAAGAAAAAAGGTGTTTTCAGGGTAAGTAATATTGAGGAAGAAAATAATAACAATCGGTTGTATAGAACTCGGCTGCAAAACTGCGTTCCCACATTATGAATGAATTCATTCATAAAGTGGTAACGCACTTATACAGCCATACATTACACGTACATACATTTTTTAAAACGATATTTTGAAGTAATACAATTAAATAAAAAAAAAACTTGAATTTTCTCAGGAAATAAATAAATTTGAACATTCTAATGTCTTCGATCAAAATCGCCAATTTCATATATAATGTAAGGACCTAATTCAATATTAGTTTGAATCAAGTAAGATACCTACATATAGGTAAAAAAATGTATAGGTACCTTATGTTACCCATAAATATCAAGTTAATGAATTAAGGAATTAGAGATTGAATATCATGTGCTAAGAGGAAATAATAAAGATATAATGTCACACGACTATAAACATTCTTGTTTTTAGTGAAAAGTACCACGTTGTCGATTAGGCGCGAATATCATAAATATTACTTATACAGCCGTTAGTACATAATTTTTTTAAAACGATATTTTGAAGTAATACAATTAAAATAATAAAAACTTGAATTTTCTCAGAAAATAAAAAAAATGAACATTCTAATGTCTTCGATCTAAATCGCCATTTTCATATATAATGTAAGGACGATTATTCGACGATGTTTACGTTTTACATAATATTCATAACCTCCATATAATAAAACTGTCCCTCGCCATCTTTTAATAAAATTTAATGTGTCCATACTTTCACTTATTTCTTACACGCTTGTAAGTGAACTGAGTTGATTATCACAGGGGCAGGTAAAAAGGGATGACGGGTGACTGGCTCGTAGAAGGGATAACTTTCATTTTTCATCGTGTTGTTTTAACTGATTACGAATCTCAATCCTTTTTTAAGATTATTATAACTACTACAAGGTTTTAGGTACATACACGAAAAATTAAATATTGAAATATTTGTGTTTTGAATAAAAAAATCAGTGTAATTCGTCTTTATTTGTAGTATAACATTTTATAATAATTATAGTCTCTGGCAATTGTTACCATTGTATAACAGAATTTATGGCTACTAGGTATCCTATTGCAATAAGACTAAATATTAACTTAGTGGTAACTACTGGGAATTCTTTTTCCCAGTAGTTACCACCAATTAGTTTGGTGGTAACAGGTGGGAATTTTAATTCCCAGTTGTTCCCAGTGGTAACAGGTGGGAAAAAAATCCCAGTTGTTACCACTGGTGTCAAGTTGGTGGTAACAGGTGGGAATAACCCAGTTCATTTGTTCACTACGGCGACTTCTCTGTTTTTTAGCGTAGAAAAATAATAGATCATATAATTCTTACTTTTATATATTTAAAATGTACCTTACCAATAATACGCTCGATGGGTAGACGATATTCGAAAGAGCGTGGGTCACTTTTGGATGAGGTTAGCTCAGAATCGGGACCAATAGCGTACAGAAAGAGATGCCTACGTGCTCATCAGTGGGCAATACTTATGAGTCAAACAGTTGAAATGATGATAATGATGAAGTTTTAGATTTTGATGATGTTTTTATGCTAATTTATTCAAAGTTGTTATTGATATGACTTAGGTTCTGTACCTCCTGTAGATAGCTACAACAAAGTCAGCTTCAAATTGTCAAATATCATTTGATCTCTCTGTGATTTGTTATTATATTACTTTAAAAGTGAGCGCAGTAAAAAAAAAAACAAAACCCTTATACCGAGAATACTACGAGGAAAATGCAACGATAGCAAAACCAAACAGGAAACTTCGACGAAACTACAAATATTTGTCTCAAACATTAATAAACCGTCGCTAATCAACGAACGTACGTCTTACACAAACAGAAAGCCTTACTCAATACCTGCTAGATATTTTAAAACGCTTTTACAATGTAGCTAAGTTATTCACGTCATAGCATTTGAGAGATGTTGTGGTCTGTTATCTGATTTGCGGGCGTGTCTGTGACTTATTGTCTTCAGACGCCATCTGATATTACAAAAGACTTGTCCGATCCTTTACAGAAATGGACAGGATCATATTACGAAACTGAATTATTCAAGTTGCTGTTTTCAAAAGCTTAAACACACAATAACTTAACTATTATTAATTTATAGCTTCAAAAAAAATATATATGTACAAAAAGGATTGAGAAAAAATATGGTAGGTACGCTTGTAGCATAAATACCTTTAAGTAGGTACCTACATAAAGATGCATTCTAAATATTAAATACTTTAGCTCTCAGGCTCAAATCTTGACCTTGTACTTTATATTTTTGCACCAGTGCACAGTAGTGCAAAAAATATCAAAAGGAAATCAAATGATTCCGAGTATCAATTAGGTAGATTTTGCAAACAGGCAATTGCCATGCATGGAAATTCCCTTCTACGTCGTTGCAATATGGCAGCAAAATAAGCTTTTATTGCTCAAATGGCACTTACTGGAAACATATGACTGTAACTTGTCATTATGTGCACATTTCCCGACGCCACCTAACTACGACGCTAATGTTCCGTCCATCATTGACCACTTCCTATACGCAAGTCCAACAATACCTCGCTATTTCCGTGGGAAACACATTATGTGATCGAAACTGACAAATACAAAGTTGTTACTTTTTCATTAGCACACTTCAAGAACGCTGGCCTACTGAGTTAAGTTGTTAAACGTATATTATCGCATTATATTGACATTATTTTGGCATTAACCTTTTTAACGCTTTTCCTCTCGAGACACAATACAATGTGGCTTACATGCCAATATCTAGACGAATGAAAGTAATGAAAAACAAATAGAAACCGTATCCGGATTTTTTTTTTGATGTCCTATATTATTTGCCGTTGCTATTACGTGGTAGGCTCGATAGCATACAACACCTTGAGATGTTGTTGACGTTAAAATTGTTATGAACACTGCTTTGGAAATTTGAGTAAATATCTAATAGTTCCTGGTGTTTCCTCTAAAAATACCGCACTACAAATACTGTAATTTTCGGAATAAGTAGATATGTACCTATACATGTTTTTAAGGAAGTCGGGTGTGGTGCGTACAAGAAACTGATAAACATTTGATCATAGATACATAACATAATTAAGAAACAAATAAAGGTAAGAAGCTGCTATTAATATCGATCCTGTTACGGAAACAATCCCACGCTATTATAACCATTTGAATCGCGAATATGTCCAACCAGTTCTTCTGTATAATAGGCTTAAAATTACGTCACGAGTCCTACATCACAAACTTGGGCACCATTCCAATGGCTTACCTAACACGGGCGAGAAGTATTAAATGCACCAGACACAGGCAAAGCCGTAGTCAGGTACTCGTAAACTAATAGAACAACGAAAATTAACAAAGTGGTGTAAGTATAGAGATGATGTGCACTTGTGCAGGTCCAGTGAATAATCTTATAATACACTTTGCTTTACTTTACGTTTCAGAGATACAGAAAACTTAAAAAAATGTGGCAGCAATATGAATTCGGATAGCTACTAACGTAAAGAATTATGCTTGACATCTGTTGGTACACTGCTTTTAGCGTTTCGTTAGGATATGTGTGAAAATTACAAATGCCACGATAGCCGACAAAAAGATAATTTTAAATAGATACAATTTGTAGAACAAAACTGAATTTATTTCTCAACTCCTTATCTTCTTATTACAGAAATACAGACTTTATTGGTAAAAGCAATTTACATTTTACACGTCATTTATAAATTAAGTATTAATGAGTTATAGCAGTTATACCATGGCCAAAAAACACGAAATAAATATGTACAGTAAGAAACGAGGGAGGAAATAGGTATTTATTAGTTTTCTACATATAATGACGAGTACTGAAGAATTCAAAGTATAACCTATGAAATTCCTAACGCTTAGCTTTCGTTCCATTGGTCAGCAAGAGTTGGCTGGCAATATGCGCACGCGCAACGCGCAACCATACGGCGCGGCAGAGTCGCCCACAGCAGATATCGGGGCCGCCAGAACCGGTCAGCGCCGAGTTACATCAAAACGCAGGCCGTCGCTAAATTAACTCACATTCGTATTTATATAACCAGCCTCGGCTAGTTTGCATAAGGTTTGTAAAATGGAGCACTGAAAGGGTTTTTACATTTTGAGCGTTTTTCGAAAAATTCAAACAGGTCAGATTGGGTCCGTTAAACATACCTACCCGGTTCGAATTATTACATAGAATATTTTATGGAGACCAGACTTATTAGTACAATCCGCGTTAAATATATAAAATTCAGTTCCCCCACTGTTTAACTTGCGCAACGTGTAGGTAATGAACTGATACAGATGTAAGTAGCTAATAATCCTTCCCCTTCGTAATTACCCGAAAACCCCACAATGTCGTAACAGATGTGCTTACCATAGAAAAAATTAATTGCGAAAGACTTTGGTTGTCACGAGACTCGAACCCGCCTCCTCCGAGTTACCGGCTCAGCGTGCTCCCAATTACACCCAATTACCCGAAAACGTCCGAATTTATATTAACTTCGGTATTCATCAAACTGAAGTTAAATGAAACATATATTGGAGGTGTCACTGAAAATACAAGAAAGGATTGTTCATTATAACTTTGCAATCGTATAATAATCGATAATTATTTATATTTTTATCGTATCATAAGACAGCTTTTTTTATGTGACGAAGGTAGACAACTGAGCTCTCAGCCCACCTGATGGAAAGCAGTTCATTTAATATGAAAAATTTTACGGAGTTCATTTTGAAATTTTATGTTACTCACCCTACTAGTTAAAATAAAAATATCCTCCTTAAAAATGTAGTTAAGTAGGTTAAGTGTATTTAAACTACAGTCCATTTACTTTTTGGCTTTAGTTTAGATAGTATCTGGATTTAGAAATACATTTATGGAAACCATCTATGCAGATCGATGACAAAGGGGAATGTAAAATATTTACGGCAGAAGACTCGAAATAAACGGCGGTCTTTAAGATTTAACTGATTGAGCATTTATTTCCCTGGATGACCATATCGTTGAATACCCATACGTTTACTTTTAAGGGAACTAATTGCCTGCCAATGCCCTTTAAAAACATCATGAGATGCCGCTAAACAGGCCACTGACTACTACTATTAGAAGGAGCATATTCATAAGACGACACGTTTGTCTGCTTCTGTATTGTGTCTACTCCATTATTATAATTATTATTCCCAGAATGACTCCATCAATGTATAAATATTCTGAGTGATTTTACAAAGTAATTTATTTATACCACGTGGCGATATACATGTACAATTTACATGTTGATAAAGATATATTTTGATGCATAGATACACCCATAACTCAGGAACAAAGATCCGTTTTCATCACAAATATTATGCCCTCATGTAGATTTCACCAAAACCTACCATTATGCTGCAAAGGCATTAAAAAAACCAGAAGTATAAATATACTACTTAGTAAACATCAAACTTAAAATGTGTACTCATATGTAGAATATTAAACTTAGCCTTATTTTGTCAAACTTATACTAAGTGGAACACAAAATTGACCCTCGTTTGGCGTTATTCCTTACTGTTTTATATAGATAGTTGTCCCTCTCGGTCTTATAAACATATTGATAAGACCGAAAGGGACAAACTATACTTATCGGCTTGCTAAGTTAGGAGACGTTTATGAATTAGGGGAGTAAGTTCCTAACTACTTAATCAGTACCTACGGTCTAGAAAAGCGCTTCATAATAAGAGGTCTAATGATAAGTAGTCTGATACAGTAAAATCTGTAGAGTATTTAGCGTTAGTTTATAGTCGCTATTTCAGCGCCAAGATCGCTTAAACACTAGTTAAAAGACATTTTAAACTTGGAGGCATTCTCCTAAACGGGTATTTTAGAAGTTGTTTACGTTTGTTCGCCTTTATTGAAGCTTTATATTAGGTACTGCAATCTTAAGCAACATTGGCTACTAAATCAACCACTCCCCTACTCAAAACACAATGAATATCTACGAAACAAACAGCTGCATAATATTGATATTACTTACATGGCCTAAGTCAGTTTCCTTATGAACTATTTTGAGGGATTAAATTAGATTTCATAACCTACGATATCGAATCTAATCCCTCAAAATCTTTAGATGGCCGTTCAATAGGGATTTTTTTTTCAAGTCAGACAATATAGCGTCAACGTGAGATTACAACACAACACCTTTGAAAAAGATCAAAGCGTCGGCAGGCAAAATTTTATCAAAACTAAAAAATGTTATATTAACTGCCTCTTCCTGAAAACCAAGCTTTGATTCAAGCTCCAGGAATTGTAGAAAGCAATTAGAACCGGCTATAAAATAAATTGCGCCTACTTAGCTTTCCGAGAGTTGAGAATTTTGATTCAGAAAGCAACAAAGGGGTTTGTAAATTAGTTCTGCGTTCAAGTATGCAAATGTTGCCAGGGTCGTTTCTCTGCGCCATTAATGCCTCACGCTCCGTTACGACCCAATAACACCCTGGCAAAATAATGTAGGTTTCTAACAGGCCTAAAGCCTGATTTACACGTGCAAGTTATTGCCGCAAGTTTTGAAACAGAACTACGTGTAAGAAGGAGATGCCGATATTTGCCACTGACTCTTACCCATAGTTGCGTCTCAAAACTTGCAGCGATAACTGAATTTATTCAGCTTAACAGGTAATATATCGTCGGTTGACAGGCAAAAGTCACTAAGTAACAAATACCTACTTGAAATAAAGTTCGTCTCAGTTCTAATTCGATACTGACATACGAGGTTGCTAAGAGTAGTGACAGTTTTTATAGTGAGTTTTGCTTGTCAGCCGACGATATAATATTCTATCCAGCCAGCTTGGCGGTAGAAAAAGGCGGCATATTTAAAAAATGTAGAGACGAGCAAGAGAGACATTTATCAAAATGTACGAGTACCATACATCGGGGTTTTCGGAGCGGGAACGTTTGACATTATCCAAAGAGTAGGTATTTACTTAAAAACAGATCGTACTAGTAGGTTTCCACCGAATGAATAATTGATTGAAAAATAAATAAAGATTCAGAAAGATCATACATATAGGCACATATTGTATATTGGTCATTTATTATCAACCTCTTCAGTTAAGTCTATTCATTTATAAGAAAATGCTTCATAGATATCGTCAAGATTGACATTGTATTAGACACCTATTGTCAACCGTTACCCTTGCTTGTCTAGTAGATAAACTTATACGCAATTGTATTTTAAAAAACTGTAAATATTCAGTCAACACAAATATGCCTCCGAGAAAAAAAACTCGTTACGAGTTTATGCGTTCGTGGATAGAAAATAATCCAGAGATAGAGGTTCGAGATTCTTTATTATTTTGCACCAAGTGCAATGTGAGCTTCGCTCAAACGAAATCTAGTGTAACGCGACATGTCGCATCTAATAAACATACAGGTATGAAATATGATTTCAATAGTGAGCTCTTGAAATTTGTTGTGGGCTGTAATATACCATGGACGCAGGTAAACAATCCGATATTTAAAGATTTTATCGAAAATTGTGTTACCGGTAAATTTGGAAAAACTGCAAAAGTTCCTTCGGAATGTCAACTGTGACGGGAATATTTAAATAAAGCTTACGATGAAAAAATGAATAAAATACGGAGCGAGCTAAAAAATGAATATATATATGTGAGTGTTGACGAAACCACGGATGATTATGGTCGTCAAATAGCTAACGAAATAGTGGGAGCATTACGTGATGATCACATTGGCACTCAACACTTGATATTCAGTAAACGGTTAAACAGCACGAACAATGTATCAATATCCAATACGGTCACAAGTGCTCTTGATGAATTATGGGGTGCTAACCATAATAATCACAATAAAGTACTTTTACTTTTAACTGACGGTGTGGGCTACATGCTAAAGGCTGGAAGAAATTTAAAATGTATTTTTCCCAATCTTTTGCACGTCACATGTTTGGCTCATGGTTTAAATAGAGTGGCTGAACTAGTAAGAAAACTTTGTCCAGATGTGAATGATTTAATCGCAAATGTTAAGAAGACATCTTTGAAATCTCCTAAAAGAATAAAAAAGTTTAAAGAAATGCTCCCCGGAGTGCCTTTACCACATCGACCAACAATTATTCGGTGGGGAACCTGGATAGAAGCTGCAACGTATTACAGCAAACATTACGATGAAGTGAAACGTGTTCTAAATACATTCAGTCCCACCGAAGCCCAGACTATTACGAGTAGAAAGGCAAAAAGAGCGTTTGGAAATGCAAATATAAAAAGCGACTAAAATTTCATAGCAAATCATTTGATGACTATCTCAAATGCTATTAAAAAACTACAGGATGCGAAGCTGTCCATCAGCGATAGTTTAAAAATAGTTCATGAAACCTATAGTGATGTTTCCAAATTAAACATCAGCGTAAAATGAAAACAGATTTATGATAAACTGAACTGAAGTTGGTATTAAAGAAGAATTTTGGCTATACGAGTAGCACACTAAAAATTATAAATGAGTTGGTACAAGGCAAAGAAATAGAACTTCAATCTCAAACTTCTCGTGTATCAATTGATTCCTACAAAAAATTAAATATGCACCTATTACAACTGTCGACGTGGAAAGATCATTTAGCTCCTTGAAATGGATATTTACAGCAAGACGCCGTAGATTAACTGTCCCAAATATAGAAAAAATATTAATAGTTTATTCTGAAAATCGTGTCAACTATTAAATTTACAGCAGGTAATTAATTAAAGTTATTTTAATTATTACCTTATAAGTTATAAGACTTTTACGGAAATTAAAATAAAACTTTGTCACAGATTGTATACAACTCGCAGAGAGGTACGTAGTTATTCATTAGGCATAATAAGATATTTTCTTAGACTAACATATCTGTTTATCTCTACTCTTTCTCAAATCATTCCCGCTCCGAAAACCCCGATGTATGACGAGTACAAAAGGCGGACTTAATGTCAGAGGGCATTCCCTACCAGTCAACCAACAATATGACTATCGATATGTTGACTGTAGCGGTATCTCAGTTTTGTATGACGTTTGTAATAACCATATTCGATTTCCGATATAAGTAAAATGGTAGGTAATGCAAGTCATGCGTTAACTTTAACACTATCCAATCCAAATACCTCAATCGAAATAAACGGTTCATAATACATACATATGAGTATTTACCGTTTTGCCTGCGAATTCGAAACATAATCATATATTTCTAGTATTAAAGTGCTTTAACAGAATAAGGTCACCGTTTTGTACATCCGCTGGACCATTTGACAGTTATGATGATAATCTTTTTATTTGTTTGCGATTCGAATTTCGAATGTATCTCAGGAGAACCGTTAACTCGATGGCGGGAAGCGGCACCCCGCGTTGCGCAAGTTTGCTCGTGTTATATCATTACATTACTATGCGGGTAATATGCTGTGCAATGCTCAATTCGTATCGGATGAGGATGATGGCTGTGGGATCCATGAAACGGAGATTTACACTAATACCCTGGCCAATGGGATTATTGAAACTTGAGAAAATTCACGACCGACATCAAAGAAATAATTACATAAATAGGAAGTAATGATCGATTACAAAAAGAAATCACATAGTTCAGGGTATTAATGAAAACAATACTTAACGTCACTTTTTTATGTTACAAAGTTACCCATACAAAGGCAATGACTTTCGTGACTCAATGGAAATTATTTCTGTTTACATTGAGCCCTTAACTACGTACAAAATTTTTGACAACAACCATTAAACATATGTATTTAATCATCATTCATAAACATTACTATTTAAAATTAGAATGTAGGTAATAATAATGTATGACCTAAATAGTAAGTAGGTACTATCTCTCTACAACACTACATTTCAGTGACGCATAGCGATGCGTACTGTGCGAGATTTTTCCAAAATAATAATGCTATCATTATTATTTTTCTTCTCACCGGATATCTATGAGTTATCTTTATGAGCGAATGCTATTCGAGATTGATTGCAGACTTTACAAAGACGCTTGCTACTGCGGCCGAGATAAAATCGTAGTAAGAGTACAGAGCGACCTTCACCATTTCGGCTTGAGTATTGTTACTGTCACAACAGGTTCTGCTGCCAACGGGCCAGCCTACGTGCATTTCAAGTCATTGCAATGTTGTAGGTTCAGTTATGACTAACAAAATGCCTACTTGCATGATATTAATTGAAAACCTGGTTTCGAGTTACCTAGTACGGTTAGCACATGATTAAAGCGACAGTATCTCCCGGCGACATATACGAAATATAAGCTTTTATCGTAAAATATTTAACCGAAGTAACTCTATATAATAAGATCCAAAAAAAGTATCTCGAAGGATCTCCTCTAAGAACGAAGACCTTCCGATATTGGTCACTCATGTCGCTGCATCCACACCGACACGTGTCTAAGATATTACTGCGTGCCTCTCTCTATTCAGTGACTGATTCAGTAAGGTGCAATTGACTCACGAACGACGTTTATGTACGATTCCCACTGACCGGGCGGACTTGCCACGCATTTCTCTTGTACGACCGCAAGGCTTACGGCTCTTGAAGCATCTTGTATAGGCATCATTGAAAGTGCGCCCTGGCTCGCTGCATCTCCAGCCGCTTAGTGAAAATAATAAATATTGAAATATTTAGTGAAGCTTACTCACGTAATTTAAGTCCATGTTTTTCCCCCGGTCAACGCCCGAAGTGCACTGCAGGCCGCGGTTGCGGACTCAGGGGTCGAACTACCCTCAATGTCATTTATGTCAAAAAGCAGGTTTTTTTTTGTTCGATAGCTCCCCGTATTTTTCTCTTTACGGTAAACTTTCGGGTTTGCTAAATATTCTAACATGTTTGAGTGTCATGTTAGTAATAATTTTGAAAAATCGTACATTTTTCGTAGCAAACACCGCCAACGTTAAGACGACACACATTTCATTATCACTGATCTAAAATATTGTAATTCGCAGAAGTCATGTTGTGTTGTGTCTAATCATCATTGTTATCTTAAGTAAGCGGTATTACGGAAATACATCGCCGCAAAGGAAAACTATCTTAAGCATTATTCATGCAGTTCTGTATCTATATCTGTAGATAATCCTGTTCCACCTAAATATGTATTCCTGTATTGTATCTGCTCCATCTTTCGGCCCGCCGAGCCGCGGTGGTCGTCCGTTGACCTCCCGTGGCCTCTTTGACAATTGTCTACGTAAACGGGCACGACCTGCGGCACTATACAAAGATAGTCCAACAAAGTAGGCCCAAGAATACGTTTTATTACAAACGCAGATGAAAATTATTTTTGCCAAAACACCCATATAGGTATGTACCTATATCATTTTCCCTCATATTCCCATTCAGAAATAAAAAAATATTCGCTTAATCATAAATATCCGACTAGAGATTTTCGAAACTTTACTCTCATACTTGCCAGAACGAGACGGATTATTTACGGCCATAAGGGAAAAAAATTAAGCGCAATTCATTAGAAAAATGGCTTAGGTTAGAAAAGTGGGTTAGGTTAGGTTAGAACTAACTGTGACCTCGCAGAAAAAACTTTTGCTTGATAAGTGGGTTAGGTTAGAACTGCAACCTTACAGAAAAAAAATCTGCTATAAAATTGAGTAGGTATGCCTCGCGGAAACAAACTTGTGCTAGAAAAGTGGGTTAGGTTAGGTAAGAACACTAAGAACTGCGACATTTTGATACAGCGAAAAAAATATATTTATTTATAAAAAACCTAAATATATTATAAATACCTCAAAAAGCAGTTGACAAATAATGCTTCGAAATTTTAAAGTGTTTCTACGACTCATAAACAGAGATCGGACAAATGTGCGTCATTGCTCGTATATAATATGGACATGACTCCAAAGTTGATTGAAAAATTAATCATTTAATAATTTTCAGGAAATTACCAATTTGACACCGGTAACTTTGAAAACCTTTGCAAATAGTCACCTCAGAGCTTCGAAATCAAATTTCAAGAAATTATTCATTTAACCAAATTTTGATTCGTATCCATATTATTGCGAACAATTATCTATATCAAAATCAAATATCATACCTCTGCTCATAAATTATGGTATTAAGCGAAATTAAATTGTAGCGAACTTCTAAGCTATACATTAGTAGACCTTTTGTTTGTACTTGATAATTTAATGGTTCCGAAAGACCAGAAAACATTTTCCGGCTTACGTATTTAATTATTTCACATTCTTAAAATGAGGGCAAATGAAATTCCTTAGCATGCTATAAATATAATGGATTTCATTATATACCCATACATACACAGGCATTCAATAGGTAAGCCACAGCCAAAGGCTATAAGGCTATAAATAGCCACATATTTTTTGTTCATTTCTGTCTGGTTAAAAGAACTGCCGATCTTGACTGCAATGCACTTAATTTACCCAGTAAGGATTAAAATAGACTTCACTCAATATGTATGATCTTAAGTAGGTATTCTTTCAAGACTAACTTTGTAAGGACCTTACAGAATCATACGAGTATATACTTAGGTACCTACAGTAAATATAGTCATTACTTATTACAAAAGTTGCATTTTAATTTTATTTGACAGGTGCTACTATTCATGAATCACGAGATTTTCTAATTCTACTTAGTTTATTATTTTATTACGAAATAGTTAGTATGGTATTATTTTAAGAGGAATTGGTATTACCTATTCCTCAGTTTGTCAGTGACATCGCAAAAATGTCTAGGTACCTGTGCAATGTCGCGACTGTCGCGGGCCATAGTTTAATTTGCGTCTTGGCTGGGAATTGTTTTTTCGTCGTCAATTCTTTTATTTATCGATCAATAAAAAGATTAGTAGGAGTTTAAATATTATTCGATGTTCGATAATATTTTAATATATTTTAGTCTCACGTTAGTTATAATTCTAAACTTAGTAGGAGTTGACCAATGACCAAGCGATCTAATTTGAAGGTAATTGAATAAGAATTACCAATCTTACACAGGGGCCTTTAATACATTTCACTCAAGAAACCACATTATCATGATTCAGCCAAGTACATAGCTACTGTAAAACAGGTACCTAGTTAGTAGTTATTTAATTAGTTAGCACGAGTAGGTACTCGTTACATTACAAACATGTTGTAAAGTTGCCGAACTGATTGTTACCGACATCTAAAGATAAGTTTTTTGTATTCTTGTCGGCGGAACTAATATTCGGTCTTGGTACGTCTTATTTGTATAACAATAACATTAAATATACTGTGACATGATTTCATGGTAATTCGTTATCTCCGTCCAACAACGATACGGAGCATTCGACGTCCTCGTCAAACGTTTCCGTCCTTCAGAGCAATTTTCTACTAAACTATCTGGTGACTGGAGATTACTAATAACTAAAACAGTAAAGACCAAGATACCGCTGGAAAGACGAAGTGGAGAAGGACCTACGCGCCCTGAACTGAATGCAGTGAACTGGGAGGAGATCGCACAGAACCGGGCGCATTGGCGCCAACTCGTATTGGGGGCCAAGATCCACTTTGGGTCGCTGAGCCAGCGGAGTAAGTAAGTAAAACAGTAAAAATTGTTGTAAGTACATTTTGATAAAGGTGCCGGAATAAACTCATCGCTACAATTCGAAACTAACATGGTCACGTTGTAAATATTGCCTCAATCCTAACTATTTACTTAAAGCTCGTAAAAATAAGAATGCAAAGGCTTAAAAAGCAATAAAACAGATATGACTTGCGGTTATAATTATTATAAATGAATAGTTCTCAAGGTAGGTATATAGTTACATTATTCCACACTCTCGGTCAAATAATACGGGTTAGGTATAATTATTATTCACAGTATTTTCTAATATTGTAAACATGCTAATTACAAAGATTTTTTTAAAATGTTTACAGCGTAAGTGGAATCTATTTTAATATGAAATAGTTTTGGATATGGAATTTTGCTGAATTTTTCGAAAAACTTATTTGATGTAACATTATCGTCTGATAACTCTGTAGATATAATAATAGCAAATTGATACTCATGATTAAAAAGCTCCTTTTCCGCACAATTTTTGTTGCCCAAAAACGCTCTTAAATGTTGCCTACACAGATCAATTTACCGACCATTTTTTTTATTTTATTGGATGATTAATTGTAAATTCAATATAGTCTGACGTTGAAAACGATTCTACCTATCCTAATATTTGAACACTTTCTTTGGAATTATCCCGTTTACAGTATTTTCTATGAAAAATTATGCCTGCCCTGTATCATTGGACATGGACAGTGAGTGTATAATATGATGATAGATACAGGTCAGCATGACCAAGATGAACATGGTCTAGTACCCGATGTAATAGTTTCATTAAACTTTTTATGCTCCACCGCTATAGGATTTACCCTTTGATCTCTGTATCTGATCGTGTAGCTATGTAATTTTACTTATATCCTAGCCTTCCAGCTTGTTTTTTATTGAATTTTATTGAATAATGTAAGTACAGGTTCTACTTCCTTCAAATTACTATTATTTACATGCTTCGCATAAAGATTGAGTAAGTGACTGAATACAGCTGTAATATAATTAAAATTAATGTCATGGATACCGTAAAAAAGTTGTGGTGATATACGGATATACTCGGTATGGAACGTCCTATTTATTTGTTGTGGTCATCGCTAGCAATGTAGTAGATCGCTAGTAAGTGGCAGAACATTCTCAAAATTGCAGGAATATACTCGGAAATTTCCAAGAACTTTCATGAGAATGTAAGATTAAGTTCTCATTGAGAATGTTTCGATGAGAATTTATAAAAAAGTGTTAAGAAGAATGTTGTATTTCACAATTGAGTTAACAAGGCATAAGGTATACCTAAGGCATGTATATACAACAGTTTTGGTATGATTAGATAGCTTGTAAAATTTAAATTGCCGAGAACATTATCTTCAGAAGTTTCGCAACTTATGAAACTTCTCCTCGGTACATTGCTAAATGCTAGTCATCGCCGAATAGCCGAATATCATAAAGGGGAATGGATATCAAAGGAAACATACTTACAGACATTGTTAGTCTTAGTCTCCTTAACATATATGACACCAATAATCCTAGAAATTATACACGAGCTATATTTATGACCCCAGCTATATCTGCTCTTTGAGACTGCGATAAAGGAAAAGACAGGTCGTGAGATTCATAATCATAACAACGGCAATCATCCTCCCGGGGAGGGCATTATCTCGCGGAGGCGGTATTCATAAGTTTTCCTCTTCGAATCTTTGCCATGTATTATCATTGCTTCCTAAGTTGGGGTGAGGTCTCAGGGGACCAGCGTAATGGAGCACACATACTTGCCGTTGCTATGAGGGTGCGCGCAGTGAACGGTGGTACCTAATATCCATAAGCCTGTTGTGAACATCGCAAAAACTTAAATTTCGAGTATCTATCTGCGTCTGTCACTCCGATGTCGCCCTTGCCGAAGTAACAGAGACAGATGCTCGATATTAACGATATTCGAAATCCGCGGCAGGCCCAATGATTTCTATGCATTGATTGATGCACACCTTGATTTCTATGCATCTCCCGTGTGTGCAAAATGTTTAGGAAATAAGTTAAGCCAAAGCTAGCAATTACTGCCCGGGCAACTTTCGGTAAGGGCAAGGACTCACCACTCACATATTTATGTCATATAATACGGCTGTTGGTAAAGGTTGCCTACCGCAAATTATACTCCGGCATAATTATGTGCTGTTGCGGCCCGAAAATCAAAATGTTGCATTAGCACCCCACAGTCTATATCTGAAGAGAAGCAATTACAGTAGGTACTGTCATAATCATAATAGAGTGGACAAGTGTAGGTACAATGATTAGTTAGAAACACCGCGTTGGGAAATGTATTTTCACAGAAAACTATGATAAAATTACGGCGGCACTCGTATGTTACTAAAGTACCAACTCTAAACACTTTCCGCTCAACAGGAGGGCTTGTATTATATTATAATGACCTTTAATTCTACCTGTCCTGCAGCCTCAAAATCTACCTTACCATGCTTAATATTCCTAATCGAAAAAAAAATCATACTGGGCTAGTTTAACTCGCTTGCAGTGGGTAAGCGATTGAAAGACTCCCTTCAACTTAAACCAGCCTGTAATGAAAAGAAACGAACATCGCCCGCGGAAAGGTGGGAGTTTATCATAAATAATGCTGGTTGCAGCTGTGTCGACCCTTGACAAAAGCGAACAATAAAAATGCGTAACAAAAGCTAGTGCTTCGCAATACCTATAAATAATGTGTTTATTTAGATTTAGTACATTGAAAATTCTCTCAAAAGCAATAAAAAAAAATAACTGTACTCGTATGATTTTGGTATAAAATACGATACATATATTAGATATACACCTGCCGTTCGTCAGTAAAAAACAAAAAAATGTAAACACACCGCTGGGATCGTGAAGCGTCTGGTTGATGTAACTAAAGACCGAAGAGCTGGCGACTTCCTCACAACCGCATCAGTATTGCGATACAGCGAGGAAATGCCGCCAGCATCCTCGGTACAATGCCACAAGGGCCAATCTTAGATATAGGTTAGGTTAAGTAGGTTAGTTAGATTTAATCTATGTAGGTACATAAATTGTAGTTTTGAAAATAAATATATTAAAAATGACACTTAAAAAAAAAAAACAAACCTAAAAACCTGCATTATTCCATAATCACGCACTTTTAGAAGATAATCCTTAAACCTTGAGTTCACATACATATTTAGTTAAAAATTAAAGTGCAACATATGGATATTGTAGCTCATAGTGACTTGAAAGCAATTATGATTTCGGGAATTTCCTTAAATTTATGAAAGCAAAGGAATATGAACTACAGATATAGTCGTATATACATTATAATCTGGGAAGTAAACTTGTCAACGTAAAGACAAAATATTTTTTTCTATGGCTGATCATCATATTTACCGCCTGCCTCTACTAACATATCGTTTAGCCAAGCCATAATAATTATTCACCTATTAGTACGAGTATAAACAAATACAAAAAGAAACTTATCACAACTATAAACCCTATCTCCTGCAATCTTCTCCGATAACCTTTCCAAGTCATTCAACGATTTAAGTGTATAGGTAAAGTTTATCTCTCCAATCCAGGAAGTAACCTAAGGCTTTCCGCAAAAGAATAGCCATCAATTGCTTGGATATAAATTGAAGTTTAGAGTAATGTTGGAGCTATCAGGCAGATCGTGTGGATCGTGCGCGTGACGCCCTAGGCCGCGACCGCGTCAGCCCGCTGTTTCCTGGAGCAAATATTAGAGTAAAGGTAAAGGGTGATATTCACGAACTGTCTCGTTGTACAGTCACTTGTATTAAATAGAAAAAGAATCTTTCATAAACTTAGTTAAGCAAGTCTTAAAGTTTTTGGTCGCCGCGATACAGGCACGTCTAGTGCGGCTGCGGTTACCAATGTTTATCCAATTGTCATGTAATACGTTTTGTTTAATATAGATTTTTTCATTATTTTTTTTCAATAGTGTCCTTTTAAATAATATTTTTTCCTGTCAGACAATGTTATTATTTAGTTTCTGGGTCAATCATATCAAAAATCGACCTGCCAGCGTAAATTCCAAATGAAAGGCATTATTTGTTTTTAATTAAGCTACCTGGTCGTTAGTATCGAAAATTAGTAATTATAAGTTTAATATTAAGCTACTCGTAGTCTCGTACCATGTCTTAAATAGGTTGAAGTTGGAAAAATAATAATTATGTACTAGGCTTTTAAAAAGATGTGTTACTTCTTTCAAAGCCAATCGCTATTAATGATAGAATTATCTTATCTAATTGTTTTTTTAACATACTATGTAGAGACTAGTTGTTGCTCACTACTTCATCTATGTTATGTTGAATTCAGTTGACGCTATTAAAACCATCCTATGTCGTTTCCTGGCTCACTTAGAATATCTTCGCACCAAATTTAATAAAACCCGTTTCAGTAGGCGGGCGCAAAAGCGTAACAGACAGACAGTTACTTTCGCATTAATAATATTAGTAGCGATTTACTGCCGACTATTGAATTGGACGGTAGATACAAGAGGTGATGTTACTGTCTATTATATCAGCACAAGATGGATAGAAAATAAGAAAATATCCCGGCAGCTGCAGTACCTTGCGTGGGCGAGCCCGAAGCGAAGCTAATCCATTCGTATCACGCTCTGCCTTCGAACAATCGATTTATGCCATCTCGCCGAACTTGGACGTTTTAGCATAGCATCGGCATAGAGGGCACAAAGCTTCCTAGTTGGCTAACGTGTGTAGATACCGCATCATTTATAGGTAGTTGCATCATTAAGAACGATAGATAAATCTACAATAAATATTAAGAATTTGATATTTAAATAATTAGATACGAATGAAACCAAATTTTTAAATGATACCTATTCTTTAATTTTAAGATGACACACTTATTTTCATTTAGTTATTGACAGTGTAGGCTACCTGAATAATTATAACCCTTGTTTAAACTAAGTTGGGATTTTTTACTAATATATTATAATATTTTACGGAATTTACAGGTATGATTAAATTATATACTAAGTGCGCATTGCAACTGTCGTTTAATATTGTTACAAAATAACAGTAAATTAATTTGTCATGTTTATTAATTGAAACCGTTTGGAGCTCATTTCGGTACTGATTGATTAGACTTTATAGAGTACATTTGTTAACTTATTACTCTTAAATACTCTTATTACAAGTCGTTATAATAAATCTATTACCCACATTAGAAGATAATCATTACCTTGAAACACTGAAAACTTTGTTCGTGAGTATTAATAAAGTAAATTATGGGTATTAGTTGTGGGAAACCGTTATATTTAATTTGCAAGCTCCGGTCTCAGGTAGACTTCAGTGATCGACTGATCGTTGAACCATGAATTGAGCATTATTACTAATGAGTAAGGTATATTTTGAGTGTGCTGCATCTAGCATCATCTCAAGCCGTCAAAGTATAGCAATTTGTTTTGTTTATATGTTGTGACATATAGTATAAGTATGTAAGTATGTATGACTACCAGAACGAGTAAGTTTAGATAATATATGTGATATTATCTGGGATAAGGGACCTTATTGTCGATGGCTCTTACGTCCGGTGACGGCTTATTTATTTGCCCATCGACAATAAAGTCTCTTTTCCGAGATAACGTCACATATATCTATTCTATTATGCATTCTAGTCAATTATACCGTAGGTTTTCCTCGTGCATGATTTGCGTAAAGACATCAAGGACTGCTTAACACTTCAGGTAGCAACATAACAAACCTACCTATTGAACAACGACGAGTAGGTACGCAATGTACTCGTAATGCAATGCACTGGAATATTATTAGTTTATATTTAATCCATTTAAAGCATTATTGTGTAAAGCACGCAATGCAAGTGAACAATTTTAAGTAAGTAGATGGCTTTTTCATAACACTTTTGTTATTAAGGCCGTATTGATGGACTTTCAATGTTTTCAAAGCAAATACCTAGGTATAGATACTTTATAAACTATATTAACATCTTAATAACAGACTCCTGACGCTTGATTACCTAAACATTTCATAAAAAAGACAATTAGACTATTCGAGACCTATCAAATTATTTTTACTTCTCGTATGTTAAAACACTCGCTGCGCTCAGGATTCTATTTCAGAACCACTCGCAATTTCATACTCGCGGGTAAAATACAACTTTGCACCCTTGTATAACAAATAACTAATTGAACCGAATTACTCACGTAATTTAAGTCGATGTTTGCTCGACATGTTTCGACCCATTAAAAAGGTCCTCCTCTGGAGCACCGTCGGCCAAAGCCCGATATCTATTAAAGACCGCAACGGTGAGACTCATGTCCGTTACCGATAGCCAAATTTCGTTACCTTTTTAACAATATTTATTAACCAATGACTACTTATTTAGTATCTGAAGGTACCAGATATTACTGCATACTCTAATAGCGTTCTGGTAATTAAAGGTTATCATCCAATATCAATCTAACAGTTTGTCGGCAAGTTAAGACATTAATCAAATTGGCTAATTATATACACGCACGCGTAGCGAACAAAAACAATCTGTGCACACAATCGTGTGCAGTGTCCATAGAAGGAAGGTGGACGCAATCAGCAGGAAATCCTTGTATGCGTTGCTATTAGGGCTTCCAATTCGAATATTCGGTCCTAGTATTCGAATAATATGTTTTCGAATCGGCATGGTGTATTCGAATATTTTTTTACACCCAAAAAAATTTTATGTAGACACTTTACAGCAACAATTACTAAGTTTTAATACGAAATCTGCATCAAAACTATTACATTACATTATTGTATAAGAAAAATATTTTCATGAAGTTCTGTTATATCCTAATAAAACAAAATTTCCACAAATGAACTAAGCGGACAGTTAGGATTTAGGATATACCTACCTGCAACTAATCTGTAGTTATCTATGTTGATTCAACTGGAAGATGACATGTCTATCCACTCAATTGCTTTTGGTAACTGTGGTTACCAGCTGTCACTTTTATTGTACATAGGAACATAGCTCATCCAAAATTTCAAAGCAAATGAGTGGATTGAAATATTTGACGTAAATATGCAAATAAAAGTAATTTTACCCACAATTTAAACTTTTTATGTTATTCTTAAAACTATTCGAATATCACGAAATGTAAATCCGAATATTCGAATACATGAAACTCGCGAATATTTGGAAGCCCTAGTTGCTATGACTGGCGCCGCATGCGCGAATGACAAATTGATGCAATTGCGACCGAAGCGAGCGTCGTAAATTTAGTGTATGTTTGACAACTCAATAATACCTTCCCGACGATATACTGCAGAGCTTATACTGACATGAGTGACTATCTTATTCTGTTTATATTTCCGACATGTTTAGTCGCTATCACAGGCCTATTCCTCAAAAGCTTGCAACTTGTAGAGTAATACAAGCAGAAATCCTTATCTAATTAATTGGTCAGCCTCCGTTGCCTTCAGCCTTCCTCAGCCAAGTTGGTAGCGACCCTGCCTACGAAGCTGGGGGTGCCGGGTTCGAATCCCGGCGAGGGCATTATTTGTGGATTTATTTATCACAAATATTTGTTCCTTGGACATGGATGTCTATGTATTCAAGTATCTATATGTATCTATCTATTATATATATCGTCGCCTGGTACCCACATCACAGGCCTTAATTGAGCTTACCGGTGGACTAGGTTGATTTGTGTAAGATGTCCCAAGATATTTATTATTTATATTGATGGTGTTAAATTTACACTTCCACTTGTATTACATACCTATTACAAGCTTTTAAGAATCGAACCCTTGATACATCAAAGCGCTAGATCAAACACCACGTCAATAGAGCCCAGAATGCTTAGCCAAGTTGCGAATCGCTAACGCTTGATAGCGTATCGTAGTTTTCCCTCCCTATCACTCTTTCATATTAGTGCGACAAGGACAGTTAACTGCCTTTCGTTTACGATTGACGATTAAGCGCTAGCGATTGGCAACTCGTCTGAGCACCCTGTTCAGATGTTTGTGAACACCTTGGCCGCTCCAATAGTCTACTTGTCTAGGTACTCTGCGACAGAAAAATGGTCGTCAACCTATATGACACGACTTTAGGCATATAAAAAATTGTTGTATTAGTATATATTTATTTTATTCGGAATATGTACTAATATAACATGTTACGGAATAACGATTTTCCGATAATGATTCCATTTTTTTCTGATAATGATAAGGTGTTCCTAAGTTAATATACCGCACTTCCTAGGTCGAGTCATTTTGTCAAGTACTGTTTTATGAATTTTATGATAATGATAATGCTATACTTATAACAATATTGTAAGTATTATATGTAGGTATACGAGTATGCTAGCCTCCTGTATTTCCGAGTCGTGACAAATAAAAAAAAATGAAAAAACTACGAAGCGCTCCCAAATTCAATGGTACCATCGACGTCAAAGATTCAGTAGGTACGGTTTATGTGCCAAACATATATATATACTTACACGACTTTATTGCCTTAACATTAAGGTCGTGCAAATTAATATACTTTTGGTACCTTTTTTTTTGTTTAGGGGATACTTTTGGCACCTAACCTAACCTATACCGTAATAATATCTTTGAAGCCGACTGTACTTACTTGAAACCAAAGATAAAGAAACGTTACAAAACAGACTCACAAACGTTTCTTTTGTTTCAGAGCACCGAAGGGAGCGGCGAGTTCTCTCCCGTGGTGACGGCGACATGCAAAACCGGTGTGATGTCCGTCAAGATTAACTTCAACCAGCCGTTCTACGGCGTCGCACACGCCAGGGAATTCAGGTAATTTTAATGACTACCAATAAGAATTACCAATTAGCAGGGATCGAAAAAACAATGATCCATCATTGTCCGTGATATAGACATGACCCCAAAATTGATTAACCGATTTTTTTTAAATTCAATTTGTGTTAATAATAAAGTTTGTGTAAATAGTTATCTCCACGAAACGATAATCATAACAAATTTTAAGTTGATAAGTAGGTACTTACTTACTAAGTAGGTTCCGACTGAGGCAGCGATTTTTCATAAATCCTTAAATGCAGAATTTATTGTTTTTACGTAACAACAAAGGAAAGTCTCCCTTACACAAAATGTGTTATTTAAAATATTTAATTTATGTGGCATTTGATTTTTTCACCCTGATTATTGCGAGTAATGAATGTCGTAGGTATTCTCTGTCGTAGCCTGTCGTATATCTTGGATCTCCGCAAATTATTGGCATGTTATTTTACTGCAAAATTTACTATTGGTCTACCCATGCATGAATGATTGTCAATAAAAATGACGAGAAGGGAGAACGAGAACCTGCTTTGAAAACCCTCTGAAAATAAAAAAAAACACTGACATACGTCCGTGCGTGATAATATATGTCATCATCATCAACATAAACTTAAGATTTATTCTCTTCTCGGTGGAGTATCTTCCAGCCCTTTCTGTTCTGTGCTAGCACTTCGACCCTTTTGATACCACACAACCTCCGCTCTTTCCTGCACTTGTTCCATGTAGCTTCGTCTTGGTCTGCCTCTACCTCTTCTACCTTCTCCCTACCCTACCCCCAAGGATGGTTTTGAAGAAGTGATCATGTCGAATCAAATGTCCAATTATCTTTTCTTATTCTGATAAATGTATTCCAGAACACCGGCATGCATGGCACAAGGCAACGGCTCGGAGTCCATGAGTTTCGACGTCAGTCTGATGGCAGCGCAAGGCTCACCGGACTACTGTGGAGTATTCTGGAACAATGTAAGTTCCGTAGCCTTACCATGACTTTGCAAGTATTGGTAACGTTATGTTTTACTCGATACGTAAAGCAGGCCATCGCGCTCGCTCGAATATGCCACAGCAAGCGTGATAGAATACATAACCATCACGCTTTACCAAATTTCAACAAAGTAAAATGAGGCCTTGTTTTACCAACACTCGTAATTGCGAAATGTTTGACAAACACTTTCACTGCCCACATACCTAAGTATTACACAAAAAGTCAATTGATCGGTTTCCTCATTCAGACTTCATCGATAACACATCCATAATAACCAAACAACGTTGCTTTATTAAAACGAAGCATCACTGATATTCTGATACGAACTACTAATTAACTTGTAGGTAGGTATCAGTGCTTTGTGTATCTATTTATCTACCTAAGTTAGTAGTATCTTAATTTATTATGTATCCCATAAAGCTGGAAAATAACCGAGTATTTCACTGAGTATGTTATGACCTTATATTTTCTACAAATAATACATATAAATAAATGGACTTGCTTTCTTCCGCATCGTCAGTTTTTTTCCGTGGGTCGGTCGCCCCGCTTCGATGTATTTGATAGACCCAATCTATGATATAGGTATTAATGAAATTTGATGGCGACTATAATAATATGGCGCGTGACGCGTGACTGGTCCTTCTGTTACACCCTACACAGTGCGTAAATCAACGCGTGTTATGGGTAAAACTAGGCATAATTAATAAGGGTGTTTTGTGCTACACTTAAAATAATTGAGTGTTTTAGTGGAAAATATCTTAAATTAATGATTACAATTTAACGCAATACATTTTTGTAGATTTTCTGAGCAGAAATGTATGTAAATGTCAACATTCATTCAGATGTATCTATAGATAATCTTTTTATTGTTACTCTAAGTAAAACGGATCTGAATGTGCTTCTTATTTCCTAAGTTAACCCCGAATTAGTGATTCGCCCGTATTAAATATACACCCGTGTATTTCTTATTTCAGCGCACAGACGAGCGCTCGCTGCCATTCGCGGTGCGTGTGCACCGCACGCTAGAACTAGCCGACGACAAGTTCTACGTCATCACGTGCGGGAAGGCCGGCTTCAGGAACGCTAGGTAACTATCTCAGCGCACAGACGAACACTCGTTGCCATTCGCGGTGCGTGTGTAGCGCACGTTAGAGGTAACGACGACAAGTTCTACGTCATCACGTGCGGGAAGGCCGGCTTCAGGATCGCTAGGTAACTATCTCAGCGCACAGACGAACAATCGCTGCCATTCGCGGTGCGTGTGCACCGCACGCTAGAGCTAGCAGACGACAAGTTCTAAGTCATCACGTGCGGGAAGGCCGGCTTCAGGAACGCTAGGTAACTATCTCAGCACACAGACGAGCGCTCGCTGCCATTCGCGGTGCGTGTGCAGCGCACGCTAGAGCTAGTAGACGACAAGTTCTACATCATCACGTGAGGGAAGGCCGGCTTCAGGAACGCTAGGTAACTATCTCAGCGCACAGACGAGCGCTCGCTGCCATTCGCGGTGCGTGTGCACCGCACGCTAGAACTAGCAGACGACAAGTTCTACGTCATCACGTGCGGGAAGGCCGGCTTCAGGAACGCTAGGTAACTATCTCAGCGCACAGACGAGTGCTCGCTGCCATTCGCGGTGCGTGACCACCACACGCTAGAGCTAGCCGACGACAAGTTCTACGTCATCACGTGCGGGAAGGCCATCTTCAGGAACGCTAGGTAACTATCTCAGCGCACAGACGAATACTCGCTGCCATTCGCGGTGCGTGTGTAGCGCACGCTAGAACTAGCCGACGACAAGTTCTACGTCATCACGTGCGGGAAGGCCATCTTCAGGAACGCTAGGTAACTATCTCAGCGCACAGACGAGCGCTCGCTGCCATTCGCGGTGCGCGTGTGCATCGCACGCTAGAGCTAGCCGACGACAAGTTCTACGTCATCACGTGCGGGAAGGCCGGCTTCAGGAACGCTAGGTAACTATCTCAGCGCACAGACGAACACTCGTTGCCATTCGCGGTGCGTGTGTAGCGCACGTTAGAGGTAACGACGACAAGTTCTACGTCATCACGTGCGGGAAGGCTGGCTTCAGGAACGCTATGTAACTATTGAAGCGCACAGACGAGCGCTCGCTGTCATTCGTGGTGCGTGTGTAGCGCACGTTAGGGGTAACGACGACAAGTTCTACGTCATTACGCACGGGAAGACCGGCTAGGTAAATATTTAATACTTCACGACAAATATATGCGGCGAGACTTTATAAACCCAGACATACCTACACAGGAATAGTATTAATTCTAGATGATACGCTAGAATACTTGGCCTAGGTCCGAAACGACGCGGCCGATAGTTCATTGCATCATTTACAAGAAGTATTAGAAATTGAGAACTACTAACGGATTGGATCCGGTGCGTTCTAATGTGAGTCATTCCATATCTATATGATGCCCACAAATAACTTTCAATTACGATATGAGAGTTTATAAACGTTTTCAAACATATATTCAGACTTGGAGATATCTTCTCGTCCAGATTGAATTTTTTTTTTGATAAGTTACCACCTATTATACCTATTACAGTAAAGCCTATCACCTATCACCTATTATAGTAAAGGTAGTATTTAACTCCACCAGAGGAAAATTGTGATATAAACGTTGTCTCGTAAACTCGCAGCAGTCGCAATCGTATTAACAACTTTGTCGCTAATTTCAACAAGAAAGGAATTTCTGTGCAGCGCTCTTGAACTTTAAACACCTGTTGCGGAAGCAGTGGATAATATTATAACTTTTACCTACTCGAGGAAATCTCGTTTAACAAACTTTCCAAACAATGTGACAACGCCAAATGAGTTTATATCTATGTATGAAACTCGGAAAAGAAAGGAATAGGTGTACCCACCCATTCAAAACATTATGAGCAAAAATATAAAATGCTTTAAAACTATACTTATAAAAAAGTGCATGCAAGTATAAAATGTACTAAAAAGCTTAATAATTATATGGTGGCCTTAAAATAAGTGCATTCCCGTTACCCGTAAGGTTTTGGGACTCAAAATAGGACTCCTAGGAGGTTTGTGGAAGTTTGAGAGTGTTTTTTTTTGTAATAGGTGCTTCTATAACTACCTACCTACTTAGAACTACTACCTACTTCTGAAACTTGAACTAATTTGTAATAAAAACCCCTAAGGAGCTTACTCTGCTGCTGGAAACTCACTGCACAGTGCACACTGGCAGCGGGATACTTACCTATTTTGTGGCCACCCAGATACCAAATTAACATGGTACCAAATGTATGATTTAATTTATTTCCAGAAACGAAACCTCACTCGTGTCCCTGCGAATGTTGAATGAAAACGGCAAAAAGATAATGAACGCCGCCTTTAACCTGCCCTACACACTGCGAGCGGAGATGAGCAAACCCGACGGTAAATTTTAGGGGCATTTTTTATAACCTCGCTGGAAATACGGTTTAAATAAAACATTATTTGCTTTTTAAAGGTTTCTTAATACGAGTAAAATTGAAGATTCAGTGAACAAGGTTGTAAGCTGTAAGTACTTATTTAAACCTATAAAGTGGGGATACCGTACCGATACGTAGAATAGAATAAAATAGAAAGAACAAAAATAATATTCGTAACAATCACAAAAAGCACAACATACAGAAACGAAGAAAAATACTTATAAAAAAGTGTATGCTACGAAATGGCCTCATCTCAGCATGTTACTAGCGTGTAGATGCTGACAGGACTTTTCTGCATAATTAATACGTTTAGCGAGAAACATGTCAGTCCTACAGTGGCAAGCCTCTTGGTAAATCTTTAAATAACTAATAGATGCTGAGACGAGTTTTATTTTCATTATACTTCATATTTTGGATTCCAGGTGCTCATGGAATTAAGATGAAGAGTTGCTTCGCGTTCAACATGAAGAATAACACCGTAGACTTGCTCGATAAACGAGGGTGAGATAATTTGAATAATTTTAACTGTATCACATAATCGTATTCTGAATTATCAAACTCAGGAAACAATATTCACACTATGTAGACCTTACTGGGCCCGAGCCGGCTGTTCAGTATATCATTTTCTGTCTTTATGTGTTGTGCCTTCTCCATATAAGCTTGTAAGAAATGCACTAACAGTACCTATATCAGATGTGGTAGACCATCTTTCCTCTAAAGTTAATTAGCAATACAGCAATGCATCATGAACCTAATATAAGTATCTAAGTTGACTTAGGAACACGCCATTTTGGGGCGTGTAATTTTGGGAAACAAAACAATCAAACTTAATGATGATGGTACTGGTATTCATAACAATTCCAAAATAATATTTATGGAGGCATAAATCAAAAGTTGTCATCAAAAATTGAAAATACCGTCATTTTAAGTAAACAATATTCTTGTCCATGGTTCCCAGATGCCCCATCAAGCAGCAGTCGGTAGTGGTGCGGTCGGAGAACGGCGCGGCCGATCTCTTCATCCCGGCCATGTTCCGCTTCCCGGACTCCTCGCAGATCAACTTCCAGTGCGATATCTCCATCTGCAAGGGTAAGCTGGTGGCTTCCAATACCGGTAAACAATACCGGTATTGGGTGTGTGGGAAATACCGGGACCCCGAAAGCACTAGTAAGCTGCGAAGAACTCGGTTACAGTTCACCTTTGCCACGAATGCACCTTTAGTCAACTAAGCTTGTTGAATAAATCTACACACAATTATGAAATCAGTCTCATCTCTAGTTTTATAATGGACTTATGATTTTATGGACTACCTACCTTTCCCTTTCATTCCAGCTAGTTTCTAGACAAGGAGTGTCATGCATGGTGCGATAATAGCTGGTCTTTGTTTCTCTCTTACAAGTTATTTGTTTCGTGAATGAATTGTGGTGTTTCTAGGACCCTGCCCCGTCCAGGACTGTTCCATAGACGACGGCGCCGGCGTGGTCGGGGAAGAAGAGACGACGGTCACCGCTTCCACCGGTGTCTTCGTGCTGGACCCCAATAGTTTTGAAGGTATTTTCTTATCCACCAAGTCAAACGAAAGCATAGGTGGTGGCTAATCAAGAACATCGTATGCCGTAAATTTAGAGCGCGTAATTCTTCGTTACTTCTATGTTCGTTCTACGTTACCGTATATGTGACTATCGAAGTTCGCGGCACTCTTTTAAATCACCTCAAATAAAATATGAAGCGGAGCATATACAGCTAGGGGTTGCCTTGCAACAGGTTGCTGCTACCGTAAACACATATAACTACAACATTAGCCTACCTCAGTCCACTGCTGAACATAGGCCTCTCCTATTAACTATGCGTATAGACGCATTAGCAGGTAAATGCCCATAATCGCCACGCTGGGCAAGCGGATTGGCTAGCAACGATCAGTAATGTGTCCACTATGATGACGCTGCTGCCCATTATTAATCAAATCAAAGAATGGTTAGTAATACTTCAATCCATTAGTCGACTCTTACGACACCCGCCGGAAGAGTCGAGGAGATGACAAATGTTTTCTTGCTGCCGTCACCACACGGCTAGCTGTAGGGCCTTTAGCAACAGCATTTCCGACGTCAGAATCTATTGCCAGACGGGCCGTAGTAATTCTTGTTTGAAGAAAATATACTTAATTCAGAACTTATTAGTATTACTTAAAAGAGTATTGTTTTCCGCAGCGCTAGATCGCTGCAATGAGAGCGGCATCCACCCGCCGTGGTTGCTGTACCTGGCCATCGCGCTCGGAGTCATGTTCCTCGTGATGCTGCTCGTCAACTGCTTCCTCTGCACCGCCATGACGTGCTCCTGCGCACGGACTGATGTAAGCTCTATTTCTCTCTGGTACATATGCCGGAGTAAAGGCACAACTTTCTGCTATTGTATTTGGCTATGGCGCTACCTATCTATTATTAACTTCATTTCAACCTAAACAATGTAGCAATTGCTACAGTAGCCGAACCAATAAAAATGACGTTTATTTCGAAATTGCCATGAATGTTTAATCATTTGCCGTGAATTCGTGACGAGCGACATCAACATTGCGGTTTTCTTAAAAATGTCATTTATCCACTTTAATCAAATAATAGGCGCCTAAAACGTGTAGGTGTAACTCTTACCTATGTAAGGTATAACTACTTGTACCCGTGAATGGGTTGCAGCGGGCAACGCAGCAAATTTCTTCAAAGGGCTCTTACGTGTTGGATCTACATCCCCACTCAAGCCTATTAAAATATCGTGATTACAAAAGAGATAAATAATATTTGCTGCTGAAAGGGAACCGTTTGTAGCTCAGAGGTCCACCTCTGAGCTGACACCTTATCATTAATCTGACTAAAATTACCATAACTCCTCCACAGGTGATCGAGAAGGACCCATCGGTGGTGGAAGACTACGACCCATACCGCAGCTGGCACGGCAGCCAGTACGGCAGCAGGTACCCCTCCTCAACCATACACTCCGCGAGGTAACATCCATCACATCACCATACCTTACCAAACAACCAAAAACGAAGCCGTGCAGATAGAGATACGATTGATATATTTTGTGGAAAAAAGTGTATTTTTTGTGAATTGAGTTTTCATAGGATTCAATTCAGTAGCATACTCGTCTCGTACTTTGGTGCAATTCTGCAATGACAATTTGTGCATCAAAACTGCCACTAAGATAGACGAGCCACCCCAGAATACAAATGCCTTTTTCTTAGAGTTCTATAACAATTTAACATTCTTGGCACTACACAGAAATTTACGGACTAATGTATCGAAAACGTAAGTTTCACGACTAAGTACCTACTCGTATGTATAAAAGTTTGTAATAAGGACGGGAATACAGGGTATCCGGTTAAGCAGCATACTCGTAAATACCTATTACGTGGTAATTGTCACATTAGGGGGGCATTTCTTAGAGCGTATCAGACGCCTCATTAATCTGGCCACATTTTTGTAGAGCGTATAGTTTGGTGCTATTCTTAGTTGTAGAGCCCCCGTTTCTCTGCCATGTCAGCCAAAAATATACCTACTTACCAAAATATCCACCATTTTTAGGGTTCCGTAGCCAAAATGGCAAAAACGGAACCCTTATAGATTCGTCATGTCCGTCTGTCCGTCTGTCACAGCCGATTTACTCGGAAACTATAAATTCTACAGTAAAGAAATTTGGTAAGGATATGTGTTGTGTGAATAGCTACAGGATTATGATACTAAATTGTAAAAAAAAAACATTGGCGTGGGGGCCCTCCATACATGTAACTCAGGGATAGAACATTTTTTTTAGTTGTATATAAGCGTATTAATAGAAAGGTCTTTGAAAATGATATGAAGGTTTATAAATCTCATTTGTATTTAAGCAAATAGTTTTCGAGATAGCGGCTCTCCAAGTCTGAAAAATGTGTCCCCCCTCTATTTTTAAAACTACGCGATATAAAATTCTAAAAAAAATATATGTTATGCACATTAATAAACTCTATCAACGATTTTTGGTTTGATTAAATTATCTCCTATAGTTTTTGAGGTAGATTGATTTAACTGTATTTTTTTTATTAAAAATTGATAATGGAACGGAACCCTTCGCGTGCGAGTCCGACTCGCACTTAACCGGTTTATTTCAACAATGCCTGATAATGAAGCGTCTGAAACGCTCGAAGAAGTACTAGGAATCAGTTCGATATTAACTGACTTCGAGATTTATTCATGTCCATCGCCTTTAATATTAACGTTCTAAAATTGTAATTAGCTAAAGCGCCCGCTTACTGTACAGAAGAATAAAACATTTCAGTAACTACTAAACAGCTTAATCCGATTCAGCAGAGGCTTATAATGCTATACCTTTCTAAGTGATCAGTATGCGCAACGTGCTTGCGGCTTTCAATATTTTCAAGATTAGACCCTAGACATCGTTTTGAGCAAATGCAGATGACTAAGGTCGCCAGCTTTCAAAAATATTGGACTGCTACCACTATGCAGGCAATAGAGAATACACAGGATCTACGATTCTACGCGTATCTATGCTATTCCCTATAGTCGTCCATACAGTACATTTCGAATATTAACTGTCAAATTAGCTGCTTACACGGCGACCTGTATGCTTATTTGCCAATTTTTCTATAAAAATAAATATGACATATGCGCAACACGCAATGCTACTGCAGCCGCAATATCAATAAGGTCAATGTGGGTAAAACCGTTTAACAGATTCTCTTCAGTCTCTTGCCTTGTTATATGACTATGAGCTATTTGACGATTTCCCGAGGAGGTATGTCGGACTTCCCAACATTGACCTTAGATACTAAAATGTATGTATGTGTTACTTACTATTTGTTTGTTCCAGATCTGTCTCGGATAATAGCGATCATTACGCGATAGTGCAATCTCGCCCCGGCAGCCGGCACTCAGGCATGCATCGGAATAGGCATTAAAAGGTACCTAATGCCCAATCTGTAGGTTATTTATTTACCGTTAGAATCCAAAAGTTATACTGTTCTGGGCTTACTGTAGTTGTACAGTCACGTCTAATAATATGTATACATTTCGGAACGTATGTCAAAGGCATAAGGATCAAAATCGTATACATATTTTTAGAGCCGACCGTAGGTACCATGAGCTACCGCCGCATTATTAACGCAGGCTTATTGTACTTTCTATATCCTGCTCGCTCGTACCAATACGCGAGTACCCACGAGCGGGATGCATAGAAATTAAATCCGCATTAATAACTCGGCCGCAGTTTATGGTAAGTACACTATACCATACCATAATGTTACCATGAATATCCCTTTTGTAGTGCTACATTTTTAATTCGCCTTGCAGAAAACGCGAGTAGCTATCCGTTTATGGTGGTTGCACATAGGCATTACAAATTGTTATTTATCATCTTTCTCTCTTTGATATTCTAGTATTCTATGCCATTGCCCTTGTTACGCTTTGTTGTAATATAACGTTAGGTATGTAACAGAAATAATGTAGGATAAATGTAGGAGCACTATTTCCCTTAGTAGACTCTAATTTTAGGTGAGATTTTGTCACTTTGCACAAAGAACCTTTGAGAGAAAAACTCTTATTACCTATATTCCTACCTAATTATTTTAATCTTACAAGGTCCACAGCTAGTATTATAGCCTCAATATGTAAAAGGTTTAAAAAAATGTGTAAGTACCTACTTAGGACTAAGCCTGAAGTTCATAACTGCCTTTTCGTTTTACAGAAATGAAACCAGTGAATTCATGTAAATTGCCGAAGTATCTGCAAATAGAAGACAAGTGTGCATTTGGAACAAGAAAATTACTGCCCCATTTGCCCCAATTTTAGAAAAATGAAAAATTATTAATGTAATTATTCCAACGTCTAATTTTTCGGATACCATTTAATAACAAGAGATAGTTTAAAAATACGAGTGGTGCTTTGAATAATATTCACAAATTTTAACATAAGGCGGTTTACACACTATATGCGATTCAGGCGCTGTTCCGATATGTGGACAGGAAATGCAACTAAACTAGCTAAACTATGCGTGGCATTTAAAGCCATTTCTTGGAAGGAAGAAATAGTTATTTATTATACAAGGGGGCAAAGTTGTTGTTTAACTGTCGTGCCAATATTGAGACCTGAGCTAGCGAAAGATTCCAAAATTGATCCACGAGCGTAGCGAGTGGTTCAAAAACTGGAATCTTGAGCATTGCGAAGGTCTCAAGGCACGAGAGTTAAACAAACTTTGCCGCCAAGTGTAATACAACTTTTTTCCCCTCACTATCGCGAGGAAATATGATTACAAATCTCATCCAAATGTAAATTAACTTAAAGAAACCATATGAAACTCAATGTCGAAACATATCGTAGAATAGAGTTACTTCTGGAAATTAAATATAGCCAATGGCTTACAAAGTCACCCATGAGAACGACCAATTTAACATGTGAGCTCCGATTGCGCATGTTTACTATGGTCATACAGATCCACTTATACTAGGCAGTAGAGGGCTATAGGAATTAGAGCAATGTCAAATTACTTTATTCACAAGAGTGTAAAAAGCGTTTTTACCCGCTCGTATTAAACGATAAACGAGCGCTTTATGAGCTAGTGAGGGGAAAAGTCATATTACTGATGCCACGCGATCGCGAGTGAAGTTGAACTTTACATAGTTCCACGTAAGTGCATTGTTGTATGCCAGCATTGGTAATCAAAAGGTTGTTTCAAACATTGTTTATAAAAAAATGTTTTTAGTACGCCTTTTGCGAATCGCATACAGTGTGACAACCCACTAACGTATGTATTGTAGACCTTAGCCCGTAACGTTACCTAAGCTAGAGGAACATGTACTTCCGTATGTTCAAATGAATTTATCTTGTGCCATTTTGTTTACACGTACCTTAAGGGACTAAACTCTACAGTGTGTTACCATTATCCAGGTTTATATTGAAACCGAGCTATGAGATGCATTTTTAACTGAACCGTAAGTATTACATGATGAACGTCTCAAATTTTAAAAGTCATAATCTTTCTAATGCAAGTTAAAAAGCGAGAAACTATGTACCTACTTCAAAATTAACCGTTAAATATCTCTTGACAATAATAGTTGACAACAAGTAGTTTGACAACTAAGAAGTAAGCGCGTAACATTTACTGTTAGATGAAAATAAAATTAATTGAACAGTAGAGTTTAAATATTTGCCACTTACTATTCGAGTACATTTTAATTAATGGGTCGAAACCAGAGTTGGGCAAAAAGTAATATGATTACTTCTATAAATTACATTTGTATGTGTACTTTGTAATAAATATTACAAAGTACACATACAAAAGTAATCTGAAGGAGTAATCATATTACTTTTTGCCCAACTCTGGTCGAAACATGTCGAGCAGTCATCGAGTTAAATTATGTGAGTAACCCGATTCGATAATTTTGTAATATATTCGAAAATGAAAGCTAGTAGTAGTATATTATTAACGATTTTCAAAAAAGCCCCCGTGATGGTAACACACTGTATGTTGGTACATCACGACCGCAAAAAAACGAATTTAAAATACAATTTGATACAACGAATCCGTCCAAATTTATCTCATAGGTAAAGTAAAAATAATTGAATGCTTTCTATGGTTGTACTTAGATTAAGCTATAGATTGAGAATAAACCAGTATAGTTAGTAAATGTAATTATTAGAAATAATCTAGGGATAAAGATACGCGTCTATTGCTATAGGCGGGTATCAAAACTGTACCACATCATACACTGTGAATTATAGTGTTAAAACACACGAGTAGTTAGTATTTCCTCAGCCTAGAATATGTGTCGTATTGCCTGTCCTAGAATGTATAGCTAATTAATAAGTGTGAATGATATTAACTTTATGGGCGGATTTTTATTTTGCTGTAGTTTTTTAAAATTTTCCAAATATGATATTTTTTTATACTTATTTTTTCTACTCAGAATCGCGAGCTCTTTCGATTCTCATTAGCAGAAAAAAGTGTCCCGAAAATTCCATACATTTTTTTATCTTCCCCTGAGTTACGGTTGAAGAAAGTGTCTGAAAAATAGTGGATTTTTGGGACACTTTTATTTCTGTCAAGATCGAAAGATCTCGTGATTCCGAGTAGAAAAAATGTAAAAGTTCAAATTTGGAAAATTTCTAAAAACTGCAACAAAATTAAAATCCGCCCTTATCTCTTCCTGATTTTGTAACCTACAGTGGATAGGTAATAAAGATAAGGCCAGCCGTACACCTGTAAGTTCTTACTTAAGTTATAGGGAGGGAGCTATACTAAGGAATGAGAGGTAAATATCACTATACTAAGTGAATAAATTTCTTTTTCTTTTAAATTTTTTTTACTATCTCATTCCTTAGTATAGCTCCGTCCCTATAACTTACGTAAGAACTTATTACGGCTGGCCTAGGATAAAAGGGGACAAAGGCGTACAGCATTGAATAAATAAGTCTTAATAATTAGATATATGAAAGTGGGTAAACTCCATACAAAAGAACGAAATCGAATTTCGTTATTTTTTGTTCTTCGGTATATCAATTCTTTGTTAATGGAGTAATTTAAAAATACGACGTTGGTAATTTCATAACATTTTGAGTAGGTACTACCTACATAAAGAATATAAAACATTTTAAATATTGGACTATTTCGAGGTTTTCGAAAAAAACCGGTTCCGTGCCTTGAGTGGGTGTGCAGCACGTGTACGTGATCGTGTGCGTGGCGTACGCGCTGTAGACTATGAAATGCCATACTAGACGACACGCCGCTTGCGTAGCATGCACGTGCGCGTGACCAGCAAACGGTGTGCCATCTACTATGACATTTCATACGCTACAACAGGCACGTGCACACGTTCGATGTGGTTCGGCCTTTAAGCTCTTTTATTTTGTTAATTACCTTCGCATTTATTGCTTCGTGGATATACTAGCCTAATATCTATTGACATAGCATGGAGTCAGGCATACATACTGCCCCCGTTAGCATAAACGCAGTAGGTAACTAGTTTTGAAGTATCAATCAATTGTCAACTTTATTTAACTGAATTATGTTCTGGTATTAATTAACATTTTAAAACTAGTTACTGCGTTTATGCTTACGGGGGCAGCATAGATAATTAGTTACAAAATTTGGAAGACTATTAGAACAATGAAGCGATCTGCTCAATCCGTCTTCCTCGAGTGAATGGGAATTTAATGATTGAAACTCGATTAATGTGTGAAATGGGTTTGTGTTAAACAAGAAGCGTGTGACAATAAAAATCTTAACACTGACGGTTTGTTTCATTTACCCGAATGATAATTATTGGCAGATATCGGAAAAATGTGCGTCGTTGTTCGCAATAATGTGGATATGACTCAGAAGTTGATTAAATGAATAATTGAAGGAATAATTTTTTGAAATTTGATTTCGAAGTTTGATTTAAAGTGACTATTCACAAAGAATTTATAGTTTCCGGTATCAAATATGTAATTTTCTGAAAATTATTAATTATTCAATCAACTTTGGAGTAGGATAAACTTTATTGTTCGTTTTGTGCTGCTTAATTTTTTTCCTACTTGACGAAGCCTGCGCTGGGGATTTGATTTATTTGTTAATGAAGCTCAATTTAATGCAAAATAAAAAGTTTCTTACTTTGGAGTCATGTCCATATTATTGCGAACAATGACGAACATTTGTCCGATCTCTGATTATGGGTCATAGGTACAGCGTTTGTGAAAACGGGCGTCTTTCCTGTGGGCATTCCGAAAGTTAACGGTTTTGGCACATACATATTAGGTTTTCACGACATCATTCTTAAGAACCAGGAGCCACCTATGCTTGTATTGGTGCAACAAAAAAAGGATTCTAAAGCCCTTAACTTTCGTATGTCCACAGGAGAGATTTGTAACCTACCTCATACAAAACAATCTGCATTATGCATTTTTTGAACGACAAGTAAACCATCCTAAGTTTCAACTAAGATAGTCACTCTGAGTAGTCAAGAGTTACTGGGTTGCTAGAAGTCTTATTCCTCCTTGAGGAACAATTTTACAGCAATCGACCTGGTCTCACGGCAAGACAAATGTGTTGCGCGTAGGTACTAAGCAATGATATAATAAATACCTTCATAAAAATCAACCATGAAAAGGGAACAGATATTACTGAAAAACACAATATTTCAGATTAGAATCCAGGATCTGCAGGATTGTTTAAAACTGTTTACTCACAAGTTGTAAATTGACTCTGGTTCAACTATGAATGTTGTTACGATACTTTCGATTCCAATATCAGGCAACTATCATTTTATAAAATACGAACACCTAAACAAAAATGTCACTGACCATTATTTGATAAAAGATTGATGATGGGCAGCAGCGTCATGATAGTGGACACATTACTGCGATCGCCAATCCGCTTGCCCATCGTGGCGATTATGAGCATTTACCTCCTAATGCGTCTATACGCATAGTTAATAGAAGCCTACGTTCAGCAGTGGACTATCACAGGCTGATGATGTACTTATGTAGGTATCTAAACAAAAAAATTAGGTGCAATTTTGACCCTCTCGGAATAGCCAAAGTATTTCTATGTTCTGTAGGTATCTTTTTCGATAAATTAAGGTTATGTACGAAATTTAAATAAAATGTTCATGCTCACACAAAATCTCATATTTTATTACTTAGTGTCAAACACTGTAGTCGATTTACATAAATATAACCTACATGTATACACATTACGTTACGATAATTATTCATTATATTAAGAGGAATGGTAAAGTGGTCGAGTTGGGAGGAATGAATCGAGTTATACATCTAGATCTAGAAAACAGTTTAAAGTAATCATACAATATATATAAAAAGTAAAGGATTAAAAATAAATAGAAAATGTAGAAAAGTTTAGCTGCCAATATTAATATGAATAATAGGCCACAAAACAAATAATTATACAAATCTCATCCAACAGAAATAATAAAATAATCAGTTAACCCCTCGACCATCGCTGTCGTCCATGACTGGATCCTAAAGTCATTGATATGTCATTTTAGGCAAGTGTGTGATGTTGATGACGTATTTATATGATAAAGTTATGTAAGTATAAGATGTTTTTCTATAAACATTTTTTTGTCATTCAACTGACCACTGACATTCAATGATGTACCTAATAATGAAATGTAAAGAAAGTAGATGGACATTACATTAATTGTGTGTGTAATATAATAATGAGTCAATGAGATGAATCGACGATAGTCGAAGGGTTAACAATGATACTACACCCACTACTTACTACCCTAACGGAACTTTATACATAGGAGAAGGTACTTTATGAGGACTAGACAATACTTATTAAAGGCATATACAAAATGGTACTAAGACACGTATAGTAGGGCAAAATTGTGTAGGTATAGACTAAAATAATTGCATTGAACGCCTACGTTAGAAGGTACAGGCCTATCGGAAACTTCACATTTCTTAAGTTCCGAGGATTTGTCTCTTTCACTCCAACAAAAGCTTTATTAGAGTGATTGAGACAAATCCTCGAAATTTGCGGAAAACGAAGTTCGCGGTAGGGCCGTAGTATTCTCAAATAAGTATTAGTGTAACTTAACTCGTATACGTAATTTGTTTTAGTAATTAAAATTATTTACTCTACAATATTTTCCTACACTAGATTCGTCTCAGTACTGTTTTCTATATGTTAAAGGTAACATGCAACAATAAACATCTTAAAATTAAACTCGAATAGGCTCTAAATCTTTGTGACATCGCCAGGACTTGCATTAAATACTTCAAAATATAAACAAAGAATCTACTATGTATGGCACTTCAGTGGTACATACTGCCCAAAATGGTATTGTATTAAAATATTTGCTTAGTTGAAATAATCGTCATTTTAACCCTTTTATCTCCAAAGACAGCCAGAGATTTTACTTAGACTGGTCGTATATTGTAATAAACTGTGGTGATAAAAGGGTTAATACGTATAAACGGATTTTTGATACAAGATTATGATATTCGCACGTGGTACTTACATATTAAAACTACCATGTCTAAAACACACATGGCCACAAGAACAGGAGTTTTTAAAAATATCATAGAATTGATGTAAAATTCAACTCAATATGAATAGAGAACAGTAAACAATTGTCATGAAATTGTCATAAATAATAAGTAAATTGACTTCTATTCAAATTGTTATACAATAGCTAACGCAAAATATTTACTTCAGCACAATGTTTTCCTCTTACAACTTACATACATATAAATAGGCCGGTAACCTTGACATTAAAGCTTGAAAAACGAACAAAGATAAATGCCGCCGAAAGGAGATGGCATTAATATACCAACCACACATTATTGCCCTTTCCTTGCGAAAGTTGCTCCTGTCCTTGTCGCGACGCATGAGTTCCTGAATAGCACGAATGCGTTTATACCCTTCATTCGTCTCGAGTAATACGCGTGAAAGGGACGAAGACTTTATGTTTGTGTCCACTAATCTTAAGTACTGGTACGGTCACCATCAGATATATTGTAGCGTCCAAAATATCTCAACACGCCTTATTGGGCTATGATATATCGAATGGCAATTGTACTTAGACACTGCTGCAGCATCGGATGCATCCGACCTGATGCAAATATGATTAATTGCATTGTTAACTAATTGCTGTAGAGGACGACTCAAATGGCTATTGGTAAAACTTTCCCATTGGTGCGCCACTTATTGTTGTGCTCGTTACATCCGTAGTCAAATACGTCTAGCACGGATATCCTACCGTCGTAGCTAACGAAAAAGGGCACAAGTAATTTTTTTTGTTAAATCGAGCTAAATGAAATTAAAATTCGATATTTTATCAAATCCTTTCCGAGGTAATATATCGTATCGTGTGTGATTATGTTTTTATTCAATAGGAAACAAACAAGAATTATTTCTCGACTTAAGGAAAATGCTAAATCTGCCCTTTTGTGTTAGCACGGCACTCATGCACGCGGATATACGTGTTAATGAATACACATTAACTAATGATAAATCACATCAGTCCAGTAATTTAAAGTCTCAAATAAAATTACTCTATCAAGTCGACATCCGCCAAAGGGATTTAGGGTCCTCACCCACTTAGCGACTTTCGAAGGTCTTACCTAATGAACGACCCCTTGAGTAGAAGCTACGCGGGCGATCAGAGCGATGTTGGTCGAGACTTTTAGTACAACTTTGTTGGTCAAGACTTTAATGTAGGGTAAAAACGCATCGTACTGTATCGGTCCGTTTAATGCTGGCCAGTCTTATCGGTTTTCAGCATGGTGTTGACGACCTTCTCATAGAGCGAGCGCTTGTAGATCCGCGGCTGCCCTTCGCGAAGTCCGCGCGGGTACTGCCCGATGCTTTCGTCGTCGAACCAACTCGTCGTAGGCTGGAAGGATACATTTATGTATGAGCCTAGACTGTTCCACTGCTGAACATAGGTGTTTATCTTCTAAGCAAAAGATTTCGAGGCAGGATAATACCAGTATGTTCGAAAGACGACAAGATGGTCAGCATCGTAACTAATCGCTAAAAATCAAGTGATTTTATATCCATGCCCAATAGTCAGACCGAGACGAATATACATGGGTTTTATTTATTTTACTATGAATTAAATATAAATTTTAATTTTTGCGTATCAAACTCAAGTTTAAACACCTGGGTCGCGTTTTATAAAGTTACAATTTACAATTTCGCTGTTTGCCTCTCTTTCTAGCCAATATGTGCGTGCGCTAGAGAGGCAAACAGCGAAATTGTAAATTGTAACTTTATAAAACGCGATCCTGTTAACAAATATTATTACAAATTGTATATTACACTTGCTAAGTAATACCGATTAGTCCACTAAAAGCATGTCTAACTCAAACGTGTTCTAACTCAACTCAATTGTGGATAACGTTGTTGGCTATACAGAAAGTTATCATGTTTTTAAATAACCTTGTAGTATTTTTTATTGTATGGTTGTTTGTTATCTCTAAAATAAATAAAATAAAATAAAAATGAATAAGTATGTAGTTATGTACATACATAAGTATATCTAAGACAGCTAGACTATTTCGACAATACATTTCACGCATGTCTGTCATCTTGTCAGTTTTCGTAAGACAAACGATGAATCAATAACATATCTAACTTGTTATGAGCAAATACTTAATTAATACCACGTAATTTTATGCAGACGCCTTTTAAGTAACTCATGCATCAATGAAATAATTGCAATATAAAATATAATCTAAGACGGTAGGTTTAGAAAATCATAGTAAAGTAGTTTGAAAAATATTACATGAATCAGCTGATGACAAGGAAGTAAATCCTCATAAAAAATATCAACGCGGTTGCCCTTACATTAATATCGTGTATATATATTTTGGCAACTGAACCATAAAACCGTAATGTCTTTTTTGAAGTCGACGGTACACAGCAATTTGCTTGAATGTTTATTTAATCTTATTTTGGGAAGTGTCAACCGTACGACTCGGGCATCTTGTTTTATACAACAGTAACAATTGTAAACAATAACGAAGTAGCCGTTGCGATTGCCTTTAGTTCCGTCTCAATGCCAGAATGCTACTTTATCCAGACTTCTAACAGCCAAGCGGGACTTGAAAAGTTCCATATTGGGTTCAGCTTAGAAATGGTAAATATAACAGTTAAAACATGCTTGGCAAAGTTTTATTTTGTGCCACTTTGACATATATGTCCGGTGTCACTGTTTGTCAAGGTTTGACTCGTGATTTACAAATTTCAACGGAGTAGTGACTAAATCCGGATGAACTAGTATGGTTTCGAATCGACCTCCCTGCAATTGAAATCGTATAAACGTGAATCACATGTTGTGATTTAAGGCAGGAAGTTAAAACACGTGCCATGTGTTTTTACTTGTTATTAAATAATGAGAGTTCATTTTCATTCACTAATTTTCACATTAAGTAGCTGAACTTACTTGCCAATTTTAAATGCAGCCCGTAAAAGTATTGACTTTTCAATCATTTACAGGTACAACGAACATAGAATGTAAAATAAAACAAAATGTGTGCTAGAAATAATGCAATACAGTTAATATTCACTCAACATCTAATGATATTGGTACATACCTATTTTGGGAAGCGAAAATAACAAACGCTTCAATTTTACATTCATAATTCGCATGCGATAAAGGTGAAATTCAATAGAGTGAACGCGAGATAATACAATTATTGAGTATAAATACTTATAATATATATATTGTATGACGCACACGACGGGACATTTACGTCAAAAAGCTGAAGTATTTTGCGTGGGTATTCGCGCGTAACCCTTGATCGCTATTATCAAGTCAATGATTTACTGGGATCCCACACAATCGACAGCAAAACGCGACTCTGAAAATAATTGTATAGGGGTTGCAAAATATACAATATGTACCTACTTGTAGGTACTCAATGTCTTGATTAAATCCTCTTCTAATGGATCCAATAGTTAAATATTATTTTTAAATAAGTCAGGGTACAGTGTCAAACCATTATCCATGAGTTATTACAATTAACCGATCCCAACCGACAATTATTGTTTTCTTTTAATTATCGCGTGTCCAGAAACGGAGAATCCGAATTTATTCGCCGCCACTTCGTAGTAACCCGGCGTTAGTAGTAATCACTATTAGTGAAGTTGCTTGAAGTTATGCTTGGTTTTGGGTCTGAGGTACTGTGGCTACGCAAGAAACGGAGAAGTATCCAGGTGACTTACCATGACTTCGCAGAGAATGTCAGTAGTAGTCACTCACCTCTAACTTGAAGTCGAGGATGTGCGCTTGGTTCTGGTTCTGAGGTACTGTGGCTACGCGAGAAACGAAGAGGTATCCGGGTGACTTACCATGACTTCGGAGAGTGTTAGTAGTAGTCACTCACCTCTAGCTTGAAGTTGAGGATGTGCGCTTGGTTCTGGTTCTGAGGTACTGTGGCTACGCGAGAAACGGAGAGGTATCCGTGTGACTTACCATGACTTCGGAGAGTGTTAGTAGTAGTCACTCACCTCTAGCTTGAAGTTGAGGATGTGCGCTTGGTTCTGGTTCTGAGGTACTGTGGCTACGCGAGAAACGAAGAGGTATCCGGGTAACTTACCATGACTTCGCAGAGAGTGTTTGTAGTAGTCACTCACCTCTAGCTTGAAGTTGAGGATGTGCGCTTGGTTCTGGTTATGAGGTACTGTGGCTACGCGAGAAACAGAGAGGTATCCGGGTGACTTACCATGACTTCGCAGAGAGTGTTAGTAGTAGCCACTCACCTCTAGCTTGAAGTTGAGGATGTGCGCTTGGTTCTGGTTCTGAGGTACTGTGGCTACGCGAGAAACGGAGAGGTATCCAGGTGACTTACCATGACTTCGCAGAGAGCGTCAGTAGTAGTCACTCATCTCTAGCTTGAAGTTGAGGATGTGCGCTTGGTTCTGGTTCTGAGGTACTGTGGCTACGCGAGAAACGGAGAGGTATACGGGTGACTTACCATGACTTCGTAGAGCGTCAGTAGTAGTCACTCACCTCTAGCTTGAAGTTGAGGATGTGCGCTTGGTTCTGGTTCTGAGGTACTGTGGCTACGCGAGAAACGGAGAGGTATACGGGTGACTTACCATGACTTCGTAGAGCGTCAGTAGTAGTCACTCACCTCTAGCTTGAAGTTGAGAATATGCGCTTGGTTCTGGTTCTGAGGTACTGTGGCTACGCGAGAAACGGAGAGGTATCCGTGTAACTTACCATGACTTCGCAGAGTGTCAGTAGTAGTTACTCACCTCTAGCTTGAAGTTGAGGATGTGCGCTTGGTTCTGGTTCTGAGGTACTGTGGCTACGCGAGAAACGGAGAGGTATCCAGGTGACTTACCATGACTTCGCAGAGAGCGTCAGTAGTAGTCACTCATCTCTAGCTTGAAGTTGAGGATGTGCGCTTGGTTCTGGTTCTGAGGTACTGTGGCTACGCGAGAAACGGAGAGGTATACGGGTGACTTACCATGACTTCGTAGAGCGTCAGTAGTAGTCACTCACCTCTAGCTTGAAGTTGAGGATGTGCGCTTGGTTCTGGTTCTGAGGTACTGTGGCTACGCGAGAAACGGAGAGGTATACGGGTGACTTACCATGACTTCGTAGAGCGTCAGTAGTAGTCACTCACCTCTAGCTTGAAGTTGAGAATATGCGCTTGGTTCTGGTTCTGAGGTACTGTGGCTACGCGAGAAACGGAGAGGTATCCGTGTAACTTACCATGACTTCGCAGAGTGTCAGTAGTAGTTACTCACCTCTAGCTTGAAGTTGAGGATGTGCGCTTGGTTCTGGTTCTGAGGTACTGCGGCTACGCGAGAAACGGAGAGGTATCCTGGTGACTTACCATGACTTCGCAAAGAGTGTCAGTAGTAGTTACTC
>JALPQI010030775.1:0-37920 GCA_025490895.1 Thaumatotibia leucotreta | reverse complement strand
AGAATTAACTTATGACACATTAGAAATGAGCCTTATATGTGTTAGTTTTTTAGTAAAACGTCCCACTTTGTCGCTTTCCGTAAAGACGAGATTTCCTTGTATCTTCATATGAATAAACTGACAAAGCGGCTTTATGGCAATCGACAAAGGGGGCGTTTTACTAAACTCACTCGCATATATATGACGTTAAGACTATCGGAAAAAACGGTTACCCTCATATTGATAAGATTTAATCTATAACTGTCAAAAAAGTTAATTCTTAGAAATTTCCAACTATAATTGAATTACTTCTATGTACATACTTATTACACATATTACATAGGTACCTACTTACAAATGTTTTCGTACAAAAATATTTATTGTTAAATGCCTATACCTATCTATCGAACTATTGAATTTTCTCTAACATACAATGAAATATTGTTGTTATGTTCCTTATAATAGGCTGCGAAGTATGACGTTTTATTCAGATGCGACTAAGGACTAAGGAAGTTTGTTAATGGAATTTAATATAAATCTTGAAAGCCTAGGCCGGCTGTTAGGCATGTTTGAGAAAAGTACTATACGAGTACATACCTCGGCCAGAAATATGGGATTGCTCGGAAATAAAATGTTATAATGTATCATTGGTATAATATATATTATGTTTATTCTTTTTTGTGTACTACCTACTGTTCCTAATTTATTGATGAATAGATGCTATACTATAATGTATAATTATAAATTTATAATGTATAATTGCAATATTGTAGCACCAATTCATCAATAAATTAGAAACAGTAATTAAAAGAAAAATAATAAAGATAATTATAGCAATCATATGAATTATTTTTCTTTTAACTACTGTTCCTAATTTATTGATGAATATGTGCTCTAATATTATGAGCATAATGTATGAACCTCCTGATTTTTAGGTAATATAATTGTTTTTAAAATAAACAAACTTTATGAGTATCTGTCTGGAATGGTTTTACTGCTCACATAGGATTAGGGTTAATCAGTTTCATGTATTCGAGTCTGTTGTACTTTGACGCTTAAAAACAAAAGAAAGGTGCTTTGCAGGCTAAGGCCTGACATTTTGTATGGAAATCCTTTAAATCATTGTTCGCTCGTAGAACTCGAAACTTCCTTGATTGATTTGAGGTTCGTCATGTAAACATTTCATTGCAAGTTTGAAAAAATGTAACAACTTAGATAAATTAAACGAACTTTATTTCTGTCTTTAATGGGTTTACTGCTCACATAGGATTAGGGTTTTCATCCAAAGGGCCAACGCAGCCAGCATTATGGGAACTCTCCCGCAAGGTTCGCATCTCGGTGACCTCAAGTAAGTAGTTACTTTTTGTAAGCATCTTCATGTATTTACCTATTGTCTTCTATGTTTTTCATGAAATAAAATATATAAATAAAATACAAAGCACAAATCAACATCTATTCATATATTAATGCTTATTAAAATATACAACAAATCATTTATATTTAAATTATGTTTGTAACACCACATAGAATGCAGTACTTTTTAAATTCAGTCTGTTAAATCTGTTTTTGTTTCATGAGTCATGAATCATGACCATGATCTAACAAGCTAAGGCTGATGAAGGCTTAAACAAAATGTAGATATACTTACATAATATGTGATTCGTTGTTGCACTTTTAAGTTCATCAGAATATTCTCATAAGAATCTGGTATCTGGTAAGAACCAAAGAGTATTTTTTTATTAATGTATCTAATGTTGTGTAATAATATTTTGACATGCATTCTCTGGGCTACAATTTTAAATGACACAATTGTCTTTGTAGGCAGAGGTGATTGCTTGCATAAACTACGTGCCTTTCGAAGAAGTTTTTCTGTTATCAGTGATATATGATCGGGGCCTAGACAAGTCGCCGGACACGATCGGATATCGCCACATACGTTCGTATTCTTTCCGATCCGGGCCGGGCCGGGAGTTTGGTGGAAATAGTGCTTCAATTATTAAAAAAAAAACGGCGAAGTGCGAGTCGGACTCGCGCGCAAAGTGTTCCGTAGCATCATCATTATCATTGAGAAAAAAACAGTTAAATCAACCTACCTCAAAAAGTGTAAGAGATAATTTAATCAAACCAAAAATCGTGGAAAGACTTTATATTATGCATACAATATTTTGTTTAGAATTTTATACCGCGTATTTTAAAAAATAGAGGAGGGGGGACACACTTTTCAGACTTTGAGTGCTAAAACGGTTCGCTTGAATTCATAAAATGTGACATAAACCTTTATATAATTTTCAAAGACTTTTCTATAATACGTATGACACGTTTACATACGTCAAAAAAAAATCAATCCCTCCGCTACATGTATGGAGGGCCCTAACCCCAATTTTTTTACAATATAGTATCACAATTTTGTAGCGGTTCAGTTAACACATATCCTTACCAAATTTAATTACTGTAACATTTATAAACTCCGAGTAAATCGTCTGTGGCAGACGGACAGACAGACATGATGAATCTATAAGGGTTTCGGAACCATAAAAACTAGAAAACTAATCGCATAATGTATCGGTATGGTTACTTGGTGTAGCTGAATAGAGAGAAATGTAAAATTGTTCAAACCCAAGAAATTATGTAACGTATTGTAATAGAACAGTATTAATAATATTTAATATAATAATACAGAACTAAAACAATTAATTAGCCATCAAATTTTATCAAGAGACATTAAATTTAACTTTTCAAGGCACGTAATAGTTTTTGCCATGTGTACAAAATGGACATAGTTACACGATTACCTTCCAACCTACATGAGTTTGACATAAATAGTACATTGTGCATCAAGGGAGGTAAGTACGGAATTACTAACAAGAGTGTTTCAATTACTCGAGTTAGTATATTCCGCTTAACGCCCGTGATGCATACAATGTTTTTCATCACACTTGCCGACAAAAAATATGTTTAAAGACAAAATATTATTAAATGACGTACTGACATTTCTATTAGGTACTCCCTAGGGAATTTCACTTTTCTATTACTGTCGTCGTCTGTCGTAGTCTTCCATTACTGTTTGCCGTGTGGTGACGGCAGTAAGAATACATTTGTCACCACCCCAACTCCTCCTGCGGGTGTCGTAAGAATCGACTAAGGGATTGAAGTGTCACTGACCATTATTTGATAAAGATTGATGATGGGCAGCAGCGTCATCATAGTGGACACATTACTGCGATCGCCAATCCGCTTGCCCAGCGTGGCGATTATGGGCATTTACCTCCTAATGCGTCTATATGCATAGTTAATAAGAGAGGCCTACGTCCAACAGTGGACTATCATATCGTGTCATTACGTCTAAATCTTCTTCTGAAAACTCACAACTGTTGTTAGACGAAAAAAGCAGCAAAATAAAACAATAAAGTAGCGAAATAATTTAAACCAGCGTATAGTAGTTAATTACTGTATTATCAGTAGGTAAATAACAATGTTTTCTTTGCCGATTGTACAGTCATTTGCTACTTACTATAGGCTGATTCTTAAGAAATGATGGGTTTTTTCCAATTGGCAGTGGGCAGTTTCCAGGTATACTCACTGGCACAGGCACGGGATACCCCCATTTGCGAGAATTTCATTTGCTATAATTTTAATTGCCATCCTATGCAACAACCAAGATATCATAACATCTTTAATCATACTTATTGTTTACTATATTAATTGTGCCGTGTGGTGACGGCAGTAAGAATACATTTGTCACCACCCCAACTCTAAGGGTCGTAAGAGTCGACTAAGGGATTGAAGTGTCACTGACCACTATTTAATAAATATTGATGATGGGCAGCAACGTCATCATAGTTGACACATTACTTCGATCGCCAATCCGCTTGCCCAGCGTGGCGATTATGGGCATTTACCTTCTAATGCGTTTATACGCATAGTTAATAGGAGAGGTCTACGTCCAGCAGTGGAATATCGTAGGCGGATGATGACTATATTCATAATTTACCAGAAACTTTATTTCCCTTAAATTCAATTTCCATAATTTTATTTCTCAGAGTCATCGAAATCCGTATTTATCACATGCCATAATTATGTGGCATATTTATCACATTTTGTCATCCAAATTAGCTACCAGACCAGTCAAGTTCTATAATGTTACCAGGAAACTGCTATCAGAAAGTAGGTTGGGTTAGGTTAGGTTGGTAACTGTGACCCTCCACAAAAATAAAACTGCTGTCAGTAAATAGGTTAGGTTAAAACTGTGACCCGTTAAAAAATAAAACAGCTATCAGAGAGTAGGTTAGATTAGGATAGGTTTGGTGACCCCTGTTAAATGAAACTGCTATCACAAAGTAGGTTAGGTTAGGTAAGAACTGTGACCTCCTGTTAAATGAAACCGCTATCAGAAAGTAGAACTGAGACACCTTAGAAAATTAATCTGTTATCTGGAAGTAGGTTAGGTTAGAATTGTGACCCTCCAAAAAATGTTATCAGAAAAAAGGTCAGGTTAGAACTGTGACCCCTTAGAACACTAAACTGTCATCAGGAAGTAGATTATGTTAGAACTGTGACCCTCCACAACATGAAACTGCTGTCAGACAATAGGTTAGGTTAGAACTGTGACCCCCCAACAAAACGAAACTACTGTCAGACAATAGGTTAGGTTAGGTTAGAACTGTGACACCTTAGAACATTAAACTGTCATCATGAAGTAGATTAGGTTAGAACTGTGACCCTCCACAATATGAAACTGCTGTCAGACAATAGGTTAGGTTAGGTTAGAACTGTGACCCCCCAACAAAACGAAACTGCTGTCAGACAATAGGTTAGGTTAGAACTATGACCCCTTAGAAAATTAAACTGCTATCAGAAAGTGAGTTAGGTTAGGTTAGAACTGTGACCCCTTAGAAAATTAAACTGTCATCAGAAAGTAGGGTAGCTTGGGTTAGAACTTAAATAACTGTCGGGTAAACAAAAAAAAGGCACACCACCGCTCTCCTCCTTTCCCATCGCAGAATCCGACCTCTAGGCAAATTTTTTTCAACTGTAACTCAAAACTAGAATTTGTCAGCCCCATGCCTCCCCAAATAAGAGCCGCCGCGAGGCCCTCGGGCCTCGCGCACAAAAAAATAACTAGTTAATAATATATATAGCTGCATTACCACTGATTTCTGAATGACATGATTGTTCTCCCAGAAGGAGTATTGGTGGGGGTTAGTGTTATATACGGTCGCATAGAAGGCGCTCTTGTGACCTAGGGAAAAATCTGACATTTCAGGATTTGCTCCCTGGTCAAAAAATGTTAGACGGCCAGACCAAACCGTGAGAACTAGGTGGGGGGTGCTCGCCCAAATGTCATAGGGAACTGCTGACAGTTTTTAAAGCCACAAAAATTTTTCGAAAAAAAAAAAAAAAATTTTGCACCAAATTTTCAAAATGGTCCTTCGAGCCGGATTTTTTTGTGGTAGAATCTCTCAGGGTCCTAGATTAAAGAAAAAGTGTTTTTGTGATTCTCGGATCCAAGATGGCCGACGTAGGGCCCGTCAAAGTTTGTATGGGAACTCTTAAACGGGGGGAGATAGGTGGGGGGTGCTCGACCAAATGTCATAGAGGACCCCGAGAGCTGTCAGGTGGGCAAAAAATTTTTGCAAAAAAAATTTTTTTTTTTTTTCGAAAAATTTTTTTTCATCTGATCGAGCTGGAAATCGCTGTGCGTGACTTTTGGGCTCTCCAGATTCCGAAAAAAATTTTTTCAGATTTTTTGCACAAAAAAAATTTTGTATGGATTTTTCGAAATAATGGTCCGATCGCGCTGAAATTTGGCTTGCGGGCATTATTTGGGCCCAGGAGTGATAATCTGAAAAAAAATTTGGAAAAAAATCCAAGATGGCGGCGACCCCGAACAAAAAGTCAAAATCCCAAGTAAGTTAAGCGAGCCCGAAGGGCGAGCTTCAGGCCGGGAGGCCGAAGGCCGACCCCGCGGAGGGCCGAAGGCCCGGAGCTTCACTCCCGGGGCCCGAGGGGGTCCCGAACCCCAGTAATTTTGGGCGAGGCCGAAGGCCTCGCTGCAGGAGGGCCGGAACATTACCAGAACCAATATAAATCTATGTTAAGCGAGCCCGTAGGGCGAGCTTCAGGGTGGGAGGCCGAAGGCCGACCTCGCGGAGGGCCGAAGGCCCGGAGCTTCACCACGAGGGCCCAAGCGCGTCACCTCCAAGTAATTTAAAGCGAGGCCGAAGGCCGAGCTCCGAGCAAATCGAGCTACCAAGCGTTCAACAACCCCAGTATCTTAATAAGCCGAGCCTGAGGGCCGAAGGCCCGATGGCGAGGCGTCAAGCCCGCGAAGGCCGAAGGCCGAGCTCCGCGTAGGGCCGAAGGCCCGGAGCGTCACGATCGAGGTGCTCTCTGCGCGAGCCCGAGGGCCGAAGGCCCGACGGGCGAGCCCACGCGGTGAAACTGCCCTTCCTAACTGTCTTAATAAGCGAACCGGAGGGCCGCAGGCCCGACGGTTCGCTTCGAACCCCAGCGAAGGCCGTAGGCCGAGCTCCGCGTAGGGCCGAAGGCCCGGAGCGTCCCATAGAGGCGCGGTAGCCTGCGAGGCCGGAGGCCGAGCTGCGAGAAAATAAAGCTTTTCTACGTATAATAAAATCTGAGTAACTATATAAGCTGTGCCTGAGGGCCGAAGGCCCGAAGGCGAAGCTTCGTAGCTGCGAAGGCCGAAGGCCGAGCTCCGCGTAGGGCCGAAGGCCCGAAGCGTCCAACATAGGCGCGCCTACTCGCGAGGTTTCGACAATCTGCGAAGGCCGAAGGCCGAGCTCCGCGTAGGGCCGAAGGCCCGAAGCGTCCCTCAGAGGCCTGACAGCTCGCGAGGCCGAAGGCCGAGCTGCAGGAGTCCAGCTCAAAAGCCCAAAACTGCAACATAATTAAAAAATAATACAAAAACAATAATAAAAAAATTAAAGAAAATAAAAAATAAATCTCGAGTCCTCCACTCCTCCAGTCGACAAAAAGAGAGGCCCGCGAGGCCCTTGGGCCTCGCGCACAGAGCAAAAAACTAGTTAATAATATATATAGCTGCATTACCACTCATTTCTGAATGACATGATTGTTCTCCCAGAAGGAGTATTGGTGGGGGTTAGTGTTATATACGGTTGCATAGAGGGCGCTCTTGTGACCTAGGGAAAAATCTGACATTTCAGGATTTGCTCCCTGGTCAAAAAATGTTAGACGGCCAGACCAAACCGTTAGACCTAGGTGGGGGGTGCTCGACCAAATGTCATAGGGAACTGCTGACAATTTTTAAAGCCGCAAAAATTTTTTCAAAAAAAAAAAAAAATTTTGCACTCAATTTTCAAAATGGTCCTTCGAGCCGGATTTTTTTGTGGTAGAATCTCTGAGGGTCCTAGATTAAAGAAAAAGTGTTTTTGTGATTCTCGGATCCAAGATGGCCGCCGTAGGGCCCGTCAAATTTTGTATGGGAACTCTTAAACGGGGGGAGATAGGTGGGAGGTGCTCGACCAAATGTCATAGAGGACCCCGAGAGCCATTCGATAGGCAAAAAATTTTTGCAAAAAAAATTTTTTTTTTTTTTCGAAAAATTTTTTTTTATCCGATCGAGCTGGAAATCGCTGTGTGTGACTTTTGGGCTCTCCAGATTCCGAAAAAAAATTTTTCAGATTTTTTGCACAAAAAAAAATTTGTATGGATTTTTCGAAATAATGGTCCGATCGCGCTGAAATTTGGCATGCGGGCATTATTTGGGCCCAGGAGTGATAATCTGAAAAAAAATTTGGAAAAAAATCCAAGATGGCGGCGACCCCGAACAAAAAGTCAAAATCCCAAGTAAGTTAAGCGAGCCCGAAGGGCGAGCTTCAGGCCGGGAGGCCGAAGGCCGACCCCGCGGAGGGCCGAAGGCCCGGAGCTTCACTCCCGGGGCCCAAGGGGGTCCCGAACCCCAGTAAGTTTGGGCGAGGCCGAAGGCCTCGCTGCAGGAGGGCCGGAACATTACCAGAACCAATATAAATCTATGTTAAGCGAGCCCGAAGGGCGAGCTTCAGGGTGGGAGGCCGAAGGCCGACCTCGCGGAGGGCCGAAGGCCCGGAGCTTCACCCCGAGGGCCCAAGCGCGCCACCTCCAAGTAATTTAAAGCGAGGCCGAAGGCCGAGCTCCGAGCAAATCGAGCTACCAAGCGTTCAACAACCCCAGTATCTTAATAAGCCGAGCCTGAGGGCCGAAGGCCCGATGGCGAGGCGTCAAGCCCGCGAAGGCCGGAGGCCGAGCTCCGCGTAGGGCCGAAGGCCCGGAGCGTCACGTTCGATGTGCTCTCCGCGCGAGCCCGAGGGCCGAAGGCCCGACGGGCGAGCCCACGCGGTGAAACTGCCCTTCCTAACTGTCTTAATAAGCGAACCGGAGGGCCGCAGGCCCGACGGTTCGCTTCGAATCCCAGCGAAGGCCGCAGGCCGAGCTCCGCGTAGGGCCGAAGGCCCGGAGCGTCCCATAGAGGCGCAAAAGCCTGCGAGGCCGGAGGCCGAGCTGCGAGAAAATAAAGCTTTTCTACGTATAATAAAATTTGTGTAACTATATAAGCTGAGCCGGAGGGCCGAAGGCCCGAAGGCGAAGCTTCGTAGCCGCGAAGGCCGAAGGCCGAGCTCCGCGTAGGGCCGAAGGCCCGAAGCGTGCAATACAGGCGAGCCAGCTCGCGAGGCCGAAGGCCGAGCTGCTTGAGTCCAGAACTCTCAGGCTACTCAATGATAAAGTGTAACATGAAAACGAATCGGAGGGCCGCAGGCCCGACGATTCGTTTCGACAATCTGCGAAGGCCGAAGGCCGAGCTCCGCGTAGGGCCGAAGGCCCGAAGCGTCCCTCAGAGGCGTGACAGCTCGCGAGGCCGAAGGCCGAGCTGCAGGAGTCCAAGGCATTCATGCTACTCAATGAAAAAGTGTAATATGAAAACGAATCGGAGGGCCGCAGGCCCGACGATTCGTTTCGACAATCTGCGAAGGCCGAAGGCCGAGCTCCGCGTAGGGCCGAAGGCCCGAAGCGTCCAACACAGGCATGCCAGCTCGCGAGGCCGAAGGCCGAGCTGCCAGAGTCCAGTGCTCCCATGCTACGCAATTAAAAAGTGTAACATGAAAACGAATCGGAGGGCCGCAGGCCCGACGATTCGTTTCGACAATCTGCGAAGGCCGAAGGCCGAGCTCCGCGTAGGGCCGAAGGCCCGAAGCGTCCCTCAGAGGCCTGACAGCTCGCGAGGCCGAAGGCCGAGCTGCAGGAGTCCAGCTCAAAAGCCCAAAAACTGCGATAAAAGTAGAAAATAATACAAAAACAATAATAAAAAAATTAAAGAAAATAAAAAAAATATCTCCAATACCCCACCCCTCCAGTCGACAAAAAGAGAGGCCCGCGAGGCCCTTGGGCCTCGCGCACAGAGCAAAAAACTAGTTAGTATTATATATAGCCGCAACCCGACTGATTGTTGTTGACATGGTTCTGTGGCTCCCTGGGTGGGACCTATGGTCTCGTGTCGTATACCATCGTATAGGGTCTGGTCCCAAACAGGGAGGAAAAATCCGAAACCGGGTCTACCTCGAAAGACCGTCTTTTCGATCGACGGCCCGGCCAAACGGTAGCACCTGGGTGGGAGGTGGTCGACCAAATGTCATAGGGAACTGCCGGCAGTTTTTAAAGCCGCAAAAATTTTTGGAAAAAAGTAAAAAAAAATTTGCACCCGATTTTCAAGTTGGTCCTTCGAGCCTGATTTTTTGGTGGCAGGATCTCTGGGGGTCCTAGATTAGAAAAATATTTTTTTCGTAATTTTGGAATCCAAGATGGCCGCCGTAGGGCCCGTCAAAATTTGTATGGCAACTTTTAAACGGGGGGAGATAGGTGGGGGGTGCTCGACCAAATGTCATAGAGGACCCCGAGAGCTGCCCGATGAGAAAAAAAAATTGGCAAAAAACTTTTTTTTTTTTTTTCAAAAATTTCAAAATGGTCTGAGCGGGCTAGAAATTGCTGTACGTAAAAGTCGGGTCCTTGAGATTAGAAAAAAATTTTTTTTGGATTTTTTGCGCAAAAAAAAATTTGTATAGATTTTTCGAAATAATGACCCGAGCGCGCAAAAATTTTGCATAGGCACACTTTGGGGGCCCGAGAGTAATATTTAAAAAAAAATTTTTGGAAAAAATTCAAGATGGCGGCGCCCCGGGGCAAAAACGAAAATTCATGGATCGGGCCAATTTTTTTTGCCCATTTTGAAACTGTTGATGAGCGTTTAGGGATTTGAAATTGTAACAGTATGATAAGATTGGGCTCTGAATTGGACAGGACGTATTTTGGACTTTCTAGAATTCAAGATGGCCGCCGTATGGGTGTTCAAACTTTGTATGGGAACTTTTGAACGGAGAAAGATAGGTGGGGGGAGCTCGAACAAATGTCGTACAGTACCCCAAGAGCCATCAGATGGACAAAAAATTTTAGCAAAAAAAATTTTTTTTCTTTTTTTCAAAAAAATTTTTTTATCTGATCGGTTCGGAAATCGCTGTGCGTAACTTTTGGGCTCTCCAGATTCCGAAAAAATTTTTTTTGAATTTTTTGCACAAAAAAAATTTTGTATGGATTTTTCGAAATAATGACCCGAGCGCGCTAAATTTTTGCATAGACGTACTCGGGAAGCCCAAAAATAATATGCAAAAAAAAAATTTGGAAAAAAATTCAAGATGGCGGCGCCCCGGGACAAAAACGAAAATTCATGGATCGGGCCAATTTTTTTTGCTCATTTTGAAACTGTTGTTGGGCTCTTAGGGTTCTGAAATTTTCACGGTAGGATAAGATTGGGCTCTTAATTGGACGAAAAGTGTTTTGGACTTTCTAAAATTCAAGATGGCCGCCATATGGTCGTTCAAAGTTTGTATGGGAACTTTTGAATAGAGAGAGATAGGTGGGGGGTGCTTTAACAAGTCTCATAGAAATTCTCAATAGCTATTCAAAAATATTTTTTTTGGATATTTTGGACGAAAAAAAATTTGTATGGAATTTGCCTCTGAGAAAAAAGTTAGTATGGTAACTTTTCAACGGAGAGAGATAGGTGGGGTGTGCTTTAACAAATCTTATAGAAATTCTCAATAGCTATTCAAAAAATATTTTTTTGAATTTTTTGGACAAAAAAAAATTTGTATGGATCTTCCTCAGAGGCACCCAGCTAAGGCCGAAAGCCGAGCTCCCTGTAGAACCGAAGGCCCAAAGCGTCGCATAGCGAGGCCGTAGGCCGAGCTGCCAGAGCCTAGCGCTCCCATGCTTAGTGCTTAGTGAGGGTGCTCTGTGCGATTCTCGGTAAATTAAAATTAATAAAAAATCTATATCCACGCAACCATGGCCCAATCGCGGCTTGGTATATTAGCCATCGAACAATATATGAATTTTTGAAGTTATTGCTGAGTTTGCAGCTGCCAAAGTAAGAAAGAAGTAATTTTAATTGTATAACAACTCTTTTTCTCTCTTATTAATTATTGCGTTTTGTTATTTTTTCAATATAATAAATAATAATTTATCCATGTCCTGGATCATACAAATTTTATTGTCCTTGCTTTTTACTTTCTTTGGGGTGACAACCGGGTGCCACCCAAGATAGCTATGTCACAGTCAGGGGCTTACAAAACAGAGCCGCGGGAGGTCCAGAACATTGCCAGATCCAATATAAATCTGTTAGATAGACGGGATAGACTACTGTCTCAATTAACTGCTTTAATATAAGCGAACCGGATGGCCAATTATTCGGCTCGAATTTTGTCTGCAAAGGCCGCAAGCGGTTGTCCGCTCCGGATCTTAGGCCTTAATAATCCGAGTTCCAGGCAAAACTTTGAAGAGAGAGAGAGAGAGAGAGAGATAATTGTGTGATTGATTAGAAAATGTTCATTAATATAAAATGCAGGATCATCTTAGCCCACCAACATGAGCCAAGTTACTGGTAAAAATACCCTTAAGCGCTTATTTATATATTAATACCCTTTTAACCTAACCCTTTAACGGGAACGACTCGAAAAAATCGTCGGTTCAAGCCTCAACGCCATTACACAGTAGAAAAAATTCTGTACAAGAAAAAAATACATAAAGATAATGCTATGGGGTGGTCGTTTTTGACACCGGTGCCCTGTAAGGGTTAATTTGATACCGGCCACACGCATTTATAAGCTACTTATAGTTGGAAATTTCTAAGAATTAACTTATGACACATTAGAAATGAGCCTTATATGTGTTATTTTTTTAGTAAAACATCCAACTTTGTCGCTTTCCATAAAGACGAGATTTCCTTGTATCTTCATATGAATAAACTGACAAAGCGGCTTTATGGCAAACGACAAAGGGGCGTTTTACTAAATTCACTCGCATATATATGACGTTAAGACTATCGGAAAACTGTTAGCCTTACCCTCATATTAATAAGGTTTAATCTATAACTGTCAAAAAAGTTAATTCTTAGAAATTTCCAACTATAATTGAATTACTATTAAGTACGTACTTATTACACATATTACATAGGTACCTACTTACAAATGTTTTCGTACAAAAATATTTATTGTTAAATGCCTATACCTATCTATCGAACTATTAAATTTTCTTAAACATCCAATGAAATATTGTTGTTATGTTCCTTATAATAGGCTGCGAAGTATGACGTTTTATTCAGATGCGACTAAGGACTAAGGAAGTTTGTTAATGGAATTTAATACAAATCTTGAAAGCCTAGGCCGGCTGTTAGGCATGTTTGAGAAAATCACTATACATACCTCGGCCAGAAATATGGGATTGCCCGGGAATAAAATATTATAATGTATCATTGCTATATGTTTATTCTTTTTCTATTAAATACATACTGTTCCTAATTTATTTATGAATAGGTGCTATAATATTATAAGCATTAATTATGAACCTCCTTATTTTTAAGTAATATTATTATTGAAATAAAATGAATCAAACTTAATTTCTGTCTTGAATGGTTTTACTCCTCACATAGGATTAGGGGTTTACAATAAAATCAAAACATAACACACAACTCCGGTATCTCGTAAGAACCCAAGACTACTTTTCCATTAACCCATTGAGTGCCAAAGGTAAACGGTGGTTAGAAATCGGTGGCCACCATATAAATGGCCTGCTTCTACGCATTATTGCGTAGCTGGCATCAATTTTAAAAAGTACTTCATGAATGCCAATGTCCGCAGTACTATGTAGACGTAATATTGCGTAGAGTGGCACAAACTAAAAATATTTATTAAATCATGCCGTTCAACGTAACATTGCGTAGACGTGATAATGCGTATGTTGGCATCACATTTTAATTTTTTCTTTCCTGCTTGCTTCTGTATTGTTAAATGATGACCTTTCCGCCGCTATTCTACCCCTTTAACTAGAATACTTTCACCATTTTACCTATAATTGTTACATATCAGTGACATATTATGTTTGGAGCCAAGCGCATGTGACGACATTCTGCCGGACACGATTGGATGTCGCCACATAGGTACGTTCGTATTCTTTCCGATCCGGGCCGTTTGGTAGAAATAGTGCTTAAACAATTAAAAAAAACCGGCCAAGTGCGAGTGGGACTCGCGCGCGAAGGGTTCCGTACCATAATCAATTTATTATTTAAAAAATACAGTTAAATCAACCTACCTCAAAAACTACAGGAGATAATTTAATCAAACCAAAAATCGTTGATAGAATTTATTAATGTGTATAACATATATTTTTTTTTAGAATTTTGTATAGCGTAGTTTAAATTTTAGAGGGGGGGGGGGGGGGCATTTTTCAGACTTTGAGAGCTGATATCACGATTTGCTTAAATAAAAATTAGATTTATAAACGTTCATATCATTTTCAAAGACCTTTCTATTAATATCCCACACGCTTATATACAACTAAAATAATTTTTCTATCCCTCAGTTACATGTATGGAGGGCCCCCACCCCAATGGTTTTTTTTACAATTTAGTATCATAATCCTGTAGCGGTTCATACAACACATATGCTTACCAAATTTCGTTACTGTAGCATTCATAGTTTCCGAGTAAACCGGCTGTGACAGACGGACAGACGGACATAACGAATCTATAAGGGTTCCGTTTTTGCCATTTTGGCTACGGAACCCTAAAAACCGGCGAAGTGCGAGTCGAACTCGGGCGCAAAGGATTCTGTACAATTATCAATTTATCATTAAAAAATACAGTAAATCGACCTTCTTCAAAAACTATAAGATATAATTTAATCAAAGCAAAAATCGTTGAAAGAGTTTATGACATGCATAACATTTTTTTACTGCATAGTTTAAAAAATAGAGGAGGGGGGGCACTTTTCAGACTGTGAGAGCAGATATTTCGAAAACGGATAGCTTAAATAAAAATTAGATTTTTAAACCTTCATATCATTTTCAAACACTTTTCTTTCTATGATACCCCACACGTTAATATACATCTAAAAAAAATCTATCCCTCCGTTAAGGTGCGTTCAAACCAAAAGAGCATTCGCTGTTCTACCCCCCGTTCTACGAAATCAACCAATCACGTTTTGTGTAGCGATCGAATTTCGTAGAGTGGGGACTCTACGAAATTCGATTAGAACAGCGAATGCTCTTTTGGTTTGAACGCACCTTTACCCGTATGTAGGGCCCCAATCCCCATTTTTTTACTATATAATGTCATATCATAATTCTGCGCGGTTCATACAACACATATCCTTACCAAATTTCTTTACTGTAGCATTTATAGTTTCCGAGTAAATCGGCTGTGACAGAGGGATAGATAGACATGATGAATTTATAAGGGTTACGGAACCCTATAAACTCGAAAACAGTAATGGCATCATGTATCGCTATGGTTACTTATCGTGTAGCTAAATAGAGAGAGATGTAAAATTGTTCAAATCCAAGAAATAATGTACCTACCTAACGAATTGCCATAAAAATGACAAATATCAGAATCATACCCTGATCACTATTTAATATAATAATACAACACTAAAACAACATAACAATAACATCATTCAATTAATTAACAATCAGACTTTTGCAGACATTAAATTTAACTTTTCAAGGCACGTAATAGTTTTTGCCATTTGTGTATAAATGGACATAGTTACACGATTACATTCCCTTGACAGAAAGTTTTGATTACTTATGTGAATTGGAATTATCGTATCATTACGTCCAAATCTTCTCCTGAAAACTCACAACTGTTGTTACACGAAACAAGCAGCAAAGTCAAAAATATAGGAGTGAAAAATTGTCTGCCCATAGGAAATTTGAATTTGTGGTGACGGCAGTAAGAATACATTTGTCATCACCCCAACTCCTCCTGCGGGTGTCGTAAAAGTCGACTAAGGGATTGAAGTGTCACTGACAATTTACAAGATTGATGATGGGCAGCAGCGTCATCATAGTGGACACATTACTGCGATCGCCAATCCGCTTGCCCAGCGTGGCGATTAGGGGCATTTACCTCCTAATGCGTCTATACGCAAAGTTAATAGGAGAGGTCTACGTCCAGCAGTGGACTAACATAGGCTGATGATGAAAAATGATGAAAAAAAACAGATATCAGAAAACTGCCAACTGATATCGAAAGTGCGTTACCCAACGAGTAAAATTGTATTAATAACTTTTTCTAAACAGATGGAGTAATATTAAAAATACTAAGTTAAAACGCTCCCATACATTTAGTATGACGACTAGCCTTAAAAAATGTCGGATGTCATAACATAAAACAGTTAGAGATTCGTTATTTGTACGAATACATTGTAATAAAATAATAATACTACCGTTTATGAAATAATTAATCTAACATTTATTCATAAATAAAAAAATATTCGTATTAAACTACTCTTTGAAAGAACGGTTACGTACTAAATGTATGGAAGGGTTTGAAGTTAATATATGAAATATCTCTGATTTTATTTCAAAGAAGTTATTAGTGTAATTTTACTCGTTGGGTAACGTACTTTTGATATCAGTTAGAAGTTTTCTGGTATCTGCTATAATTACGGAATTATGGCCTGGCAACACTTAACGATTACACCCTGTATAGTAGGTATTAGTTACTTACTGTACAATCAGTAAAGAACATTTTTTTCCTTGCCGATTGTACAATTGCTACTTACTATACGTTGATTCTTAAGAAATGATGGGCTCTTTCCAGTTTGCAGTGGGCAGTTTCCAGGCATAATCACAGGCACAGGCACGGGATCCCCCTCCCCCCTTTTCGAGAAGAGAATTTCATTTGCCATAAATTTTTTGCCATCCTATTCAAACAGCATAATATTGCATACTTTATTGTTTACTATAATAACCATTTACCAGAAACTTTACTTCCGTTACATTCAATTTCCATAGTGTTATTTGTCAGAGTCATCGAAATTCGTATTTATCACATGCAATATTATATCATCATTTTGTCATCCAAATAAGCTACTAGAAAAGTAAATTTTTATAATGTTATTTGTGCGAATCATCGAAATCCGTGTCATCACCTGGAAAATCAAACTACTTGGAAAGTAGGTTAGGTTAGAATTGTGAACTCTTGGAAAATGAAATTGCTATTAGAATGTAGGTTAGGTTTGAACTTTGGCCCCTTAAAAAATTAAACTGATGTCTGACAATAGGTTAGGTTAGGTTTGAATTGTGACCCTCCAAAACATGAAACTGCTGTCAGACAATAGGTTAGGTTAGGTTAGAACTGCGACCCTCCACAACATGAAACTGCTGTCAGACAATAGGTTAGGTTAGAATAGAACTGCGACCCTCCACAACATGAAACTGCTGTCAGACAATAGGTTAGGTTAGGTTAGAACTGCGACCCTCCACAACATGAAACTGCTGTCAGACAATAGGTTAGGTTAGAATAGAACTGCGACCCTCCACAACATGAAACTGCTGTCAGACAATAGGTTAGGTTAGGTTAGAACTGCGACCCTCCACAACATGAAACTGCTGTCAGAAAATTGATTACGTTAAGTCAAAACTGTGAACTTTTAGAAAATAAAATAGCTATCAGAGAGAAGTTAGGTTAGGTTAGAACTGTGTTCCCCTGTTAAATGAAACTGCTATCAGAAAGCAGGTTAAGTTAGGTTAGAACTGTGACCCTCCAAAACATGAAACTGCTGTCAGACAATAGGTTAGGTAAGGTTACCCCTTAGCAAATTAAACTGCTATCAGAAAGTAGGTTAGGTTAGGTTAGAACTTTGACCTTCCACAAAATGAAACTCCTATCAGAAAGTAGGTTAGGTTAGAACTGTGACCGCCTGGAAAATTAAAGTATGTCATACAATTGTTATGGTAAACAAATCATTCGGGCAATTGAAATTCAGGCAACTTAGATTTGGGCATATGAATATTATGTTCAATAACTGTCGGGTAAACAATAAACAGGCGCACCACCGCTCTCCTCCTTCCCATCGCTGAATCCGACCCCTAGGCAAAACTTTTTACAACTGTAACTAAAAACTCATGTCTTTCGGCCTCTTGCCTCCCCGGTAAAGCGCCCCCGCGAGGCCCTCGGGCCTCGCGCACAAAAAAATAACTAGTTTTAATAATATATATAGCTGCATCCCGACTGATTTCTGAATGACATGATTGTTCTCCCAGAAGGAGGTATGGTGGGGTATAGTGTTATATACGGTTGCATAGAGGGCGCTCTGGTGACCTCGGGAAAAATCTGACATTTCAGGATTTGCTCCCTGGTCAAAAAATGTTTGACGGCCCGGCTAAACGGTACGACCTAGGTGGGGGGTGCTCGACCAAATGTCATAGGGAACTGCTGACAGTTTTTAAAGCCGCAAAAATTTTTTGAAAAAAAAAAAAAAAATTTTGCACCAAATTTTCAAAATGGTCCTTCGAGCCGGATTTTTTTGTGGGAGAATCTCTGAGGGTCCTCGATTAAAGAAAAAGTGTTTTTGTGATTCTCGGATCCAAGATGGCCGCCGTAGGGCCCGTCAAAGTTTGTATGGGAACTCTTAAACGGAGGGAGATAGGTGGGGGGTGCTCGACCAAATGTCATAGAGGACCCCAAGAGCTGTCAGGAGGGCAAAAAATTTTTGCAAAAAAAAATTTTTTTTTTTTTCGAAAAATTTTTTTTTATCCGATCAAGCTGGAAATCGCTGTGCGTGACTTTTGGGCTCTCCAGATTCCGAAAAAATTTTTTTCAGATTTTTTGGACAAAAAAAAATTTGTATGGATTTTTCGAAATAATGGTCCGATCGCGCTGAAATTTGGCATGCGGGCATTATTTGGGCCTAGGAATAATAATCTGAAAAAAAATTTTGAAAAAAATCCAAGATGGCGGCGACCCCGAACAAAAAGTCAAAATCCCAAGTAAGTTAAGCGAGCCCGAAGGGCGAGCTTCAGGCCGGGAGGCCGAAGGCCGACCCCGCGGAGGGCCGAAGGCCCGGAGCTTCACTCCCGGGGCCCATGGGGGTCCCGAACCCCAGTAATTTTGGGCGAGGCCGAAGGCCTCGCTGCAGGAGGGCCGGAACATTACCAGAACCAATATAAATCTATGTTAAGCGAGCCCGAAGGGCGAGCTTCAGGGTGGGAGGCCGAAGGCCGACCTCGCGGAGGGCCGAAGGCCCGGAGCTTCACCCCGAGGGCCCAAGCGCGTCACCTCCAAGTAATTTAAAGCGAGGCCGAAGGCCGAGCTCCAAGCAAATCGAGCTACCAAGCGTTCAACAACCCCAGTATCTTAATAAGCCGAGCCTGAGGGCCGAAGGCCCGATGGCGAGGCGTCAGGCCCGCGAAGGCCGAAGGCCGAGCTCCGCGTAGGGCCGAAGGCCCGGAGCGTCACGATCGAGGTGCTCTCCGCGCGAGCCCGAGGGCCGAAGGCCCGACGGGCGAGCCCACGCGGTGAAACTGCCCTTCCTAACTGTCTTAATAAGCGAACCGGAGGGCCGCAGGCCCGACGGTTCGCTTCGAACCCCAGCGAAGGCCGTAGGCCGAGCTCCGCGTAGGGCCGAAGGCCCGGAGCGTCCCATAGAGGCGCGCCAGCTTGCGAGGCCGAAGGCCGAGCTGCCAGAGTCCAACGCGTCCTTGCTACTCAATGAAAAAGTGTTACATGAAAACGAATCGGAGGGCCGTAGGCCCGACGATTCGTTTCGACAATCTGCGAAGGCCGAAGGCCGAGCTCCGCGTAGGGCCGAAGGCCCGAAGCGTCCAACACAGGCGCGCCAGCTCGCGAGGCCGAAGGCCGAGCTGCTTGAGTCCAGCGCTCCCATGCTACGCAATGAAAAATTGTAACATAAAAACGAATCGGAGGGCCGCAGGCCCGACGATTCGTTTCGACAACCCGCGAAGGCCGAAGGCCGAGCTCCGCGTAGGGCCGAAGGCCCGAAGCGTCTAATACAGGCGCGCCAGCTCGCGAGGCCGAAGGCCGAGCTGCAGGAGTCCAACGCATCCATGCTACTCAATGAAAAAGTGTAACATGAAAACGAATCGGAGGGCCGCAGGCCCGACGATTCGTTCGATAACCTGCGAAGGCCGAAGGCCGAGCTCCGCGTAGGGCCGAAGGCCCGAAGCGTCCAACACAGGCGCGTCAGCTCGCGAGGCCGAAGGCCGAGCTGCTTGAGTCCAGAACCCCCATGCTACTCAATGAAAAAGTGTAACATGAAAACGAATCGGAGGGCCGCAGGCCCGACGATTCGTTTCGACAATCTGCGAAGGCCGAAGGCCGAGCTCCGCGTAGGGCCGAAGGCCCGAAGCGTCCCTCAGAGGCCTGACAGCTCGCGAGGCCGAAGGCCGAGCTGCAGGAGTCCATCTCATAAGCCCAAAAACTGCGATAAAAGTAGAAAATAATACAAAAACAATAATAAAAAAATAAAAGAAAATAAAAAACATATCTCAAATCCATCCTCCGGCCTCAGTCGACAAAAAGAGAGGCCCGCGAGGCCCTTGGGCCGCGCGCACAGAGCAAAAAACTAGTTAATAATATATATAGCTGCATTACCATTTCTGAATGACATGATTGTTCTCCCAGAAGGAGTATTGGTGGGGGTTAGTGTTATATACGGTTGCATAGAGGGCGCTCTTGTGACCTAGGGAAAAATCTGACATTTCAGGATTTGCTCCCTGGTCAAAAAATGTTCGACGGCCTGGCTCAACGGTGAAAGTTAGACGGGGGGTGCTCGACCAAATGTCATAGGGAACTGCTGACAGTTTTTAAAGCCGCAAAAATTTTTCGAAAAAAAAAAAAAAAATTTTGCACCAAATTTTCAAAATGGTCCTTCGAGCCGGATTTTTTTGTGGTAGAATCTCTGAGGGTTCTAGATTAAAGAAAAAGTGTTTTTGTGATTCTCGGATCCAAGATGGCCGCCGTAGGGCCCGTCAAAGTTTGTATGGGAACTCTTAAACGGGGGGAGATAGGTGGGGGGTGCTCGACCAAATGTCATAGAGGACCCCAAGAGCTGTCAGGTGGGCAAAAAATTTTTGCAAAAAAAATTTTTTTTTTTTTTCGAAAAATTTTTTTTCATTCGATCGAGCTGGAAATCGCTGTGCGTGACTTTTGGGCTCTCCAGATTCCGAAAAAAATTTTTTCAGATTTTTTGCACAAAAAAAATTTTGTATGGATTTTTCGAAATAATGGTCCGATCGCGCTGAAATTTGGCATGCGGGCATTATTTGGGCCCAGGAGTAATAATCTGAAAAAAAATTTTGATAAAAATCCAAGATGGCGGCGACCCCGAACAAAAAGTCAAAATCCCAAGTAAGTTAAGCGAGCCCGAAGGGCGAGCTTCAGGCCGGGAGGCCGAAGGCTGACCCCGCGGAGGGCCGAAGGCCCGGAGCTTCACTCCCGGGGCCCATGGGGGTCCCGAACCCCAGTAATTTTGGGCGAGGCCGAAAGCCTCGCTGCAGGAGGGCCGGAACATTACCAGAACCAATATAAATCTATGTTAAGCGAGCCCGAAGGGCGAGCTTCAGGGTGGGAGGCCGAAGGCCGACCTCGCGGAGGGCCGAAGGCCCGGAGCTTCACCCCGAGGGCTCAAGCGCGTCACCTCCAAGTAATTTAAAGCGAGGCCGAAGGCCGAGCTCCGAGCAAATCGAGCTACCAAGCGTTCAACAACCCCAGTATCTTAATAAGCCGAGCCTGAGGGCCGAAGGCCCGATGGCGAGGCGTCAAGCCCGCGAAGGCCGAAGGCCGAGCTCCGCGTAGGGCCGAAGGCCCGGAGCGTCACGATCGAGGTGCTCTCCGCGCGAGCCCGAGGGCCGAAGGCCCGACGGGCGAGCCCACGCGGTGAAACTGCCCTTCCTAACTGTCTTAATAAGCGAACCGGAGGGCCGCAGGCCCGACGGTTCGCTTCGAACCCCAGCGAAGGCCGCAGGCCGAGCTCCGCGTAGGGCCGAAGGCCCGGAGCGTCCCATAGAGGCGCGGTAGCCTGCGAGGCCGGAGGCCGAGCTGCGAGAAAATAAAGCTTTTCTACGTATAATAAAACCTGAGTAACTATGTAAGCTGAGCCTGAGGGCCGAAGGCCCGAAGGTGAAGCTTCGTAGCTGCGAAGGCCGAAGGCCGAGCTCCGCGTAGGGCCGAAGGCCCGAAGCGTCCAACATAGGCGCGCCAGCTCGCGAGGCCGAAGGCCGAGCTGCCAGAGTCCAACGCATTCATGCTACTCAATGAAAAAGTGTAACATGTAAACGAATCGGAGGGCCGTAGGCCCGACGATTCGTTTCGACAACCTGCGAAGGCCAAAGGCCGAGCTCCGCGTAGGGCCGAAGGCCCGAAGCGTCCAACACAGGCGCGCCAGCTCGCGAGGCCGAAGGCCGAGCTGCCAGAGTCCAGTGCTCCCATGCTACCCAATGAAAAAGTGTAACATGAAAACGAATCGGAGGGCCGTAGGCCCGACGATTCGTTTCGACAGTCTGCGAAGGCCGAAGGCCGAGCTCCGCGTAGGGCCGAAGGCCCGAAGCGTCCCTCAGAGGCCTGACAGCTCGCGAGGCCGAAGGCCGAGCTGCAGGAGTCCAGCTCAAAAGCCCAACAACTGCGATAACAGTAAAAAATAATACAAAAACAATAATAAAAAAATAAAAGAAAATAAAAAAAATATCTCCAATACCCCACCCCTCCAGTCGACAAAAAGAGAGGCCCGCGAGGCCCTTGGGCCTCGCGCACAGAGCAAAAAACTAGTTAATATTATATATAGCTGCATTACCACTGATTTCTCAACGGTATGTTTTATTTCTAAACGGAAAGTACTAACTTAAAAAATTTTGGATATTTGTATAGAGGAGCAAATTTGTAGGTCCGGAAAAATATGGATTTTGGTCTACCGCCTCCTGGTCAAAAAATGTTCGACGGCCTGGCTAAACGGTGAGACCTAGGTGGGGGGTGCTCGACCAAATGTCATAGGGAACTGCTGACAGTTTTTGAAGCCGCAAAAATTTTTGCCGAAAAAAAAAAAAAATTTTGCACCAAATTTTCAAAATGGTCCTTCGAGCCGGATTTTTTTGTGGTAGAATCTCTGAGGGACCTAGATTAAAGAAAAAGTGTTTTTGTGATTCTCGGATCCAAGATGGCCGCCGTAGGGCCCGTCAAAGTTTGTATGGGAACTCTTAAACGGGGGGAGATAGGTGGGGGGTGCTCGACCAAATGTCATAGAGGACCCCGAGAGCTGTCAGGTGGGCAAAAAATTTTTGCAAAAAAAAATTTTTTTTTTTTTTCGAAAAATTTTTTTTCATTCGATCGAGCTGGAAATCGCTGTGCGTGACTTTTGGGCTCCCCAAATTCCGAAAAAAATTTTTTCAGATTTTTTGCACAAAAAAAAATTTGTATGGATTTTTCGAAATAATGGTCCGATCGCGCTGAAATTTGGCATGCGGGCATTATTTGGGCCCAGGAATAATAATCTGAAAAAAAATTTTGAAAAAAATCCAAGATGGCGGCGACCCCGAACAAAAAGTCAAAATCCCAAGTAAGTTAAGCGAGCCCGAAGGGCGAGCTTCAGGCCGGGAGGCCGAAGGCCGACCCCGCGGAGGGCCGAAGGCCCGGAGCTTCAATCCCGGGGCCCATGGGGGTCCCGAACCCCAGTAATTTTGGGCGAGGCCGAAGGCCTCGCTGCAGGAGGGCCGGAACATTACCAGAACCAATATAAATCTATGTTAAGCGAGCCCGAAGGGCGAGCTTCAGGGTGGGAGGCCGAAGGCCGACCTCGCGGAGGGCCGAAGGCCCGGAGCTTCACCCCGAGGGCCCAAGCGCGTCACCTCCAAGTAATTTAAAGCGAGGCCGAAGGCCGAGCTCCGAGCAAATCGAGCTACCAAGCGCTCAACAACCCCAGAATCTTAATAAGCCGAGCCTGAGGGCCGAAGGCCCGATGGCGAGGCGTCAAGGCCGCGAAGGCCGAAGGCCGAGCTCCGCGTAGGGCCGAAGGCCCGGAGCGTCACGATCGAGGTGCTCTCCGCGCGAGCCCGAGGGCCGAAGGCCCGACGGGCGAGCCCACGCGGTGAAACTGCCCTTCCTAACTGTCTTAATAAGCGAACCGGAGGGCCGCAGGCCCGACGGTTCGCTTCGAACCCCAGCGAAGGCCGCAGGCCGAGCTCCGCGTAGGGCCGAAGGCCCGGAGCGTCCCATTGAGGCGCGGTAGCCGGCGAGGCCGGAGGCCGAGCTGCGAGAAAACAAAGCTTTTCTACGTATAATAAAATCAGTGTAACTATATAAGCTGAGCCTGAGGGCCGAAGGCCCGAAGGCGAAGCTTCGTAGTTGCGAAGGCCGAAGGCCGAGCTCCGCGTAGGGCCGAAGGCCCGAAGCGTCCCTCAGAGGTGCGAAAGCTCGCGAGGCCGAAGGCCGAGCTGCAGGAGTCCAACGCATCCATGCTAATCAATGAAAAAGTGTAACATGAAAACGAATCGGAGGGCCGTAGGCCCGACGATTCGTTTCGACAATATGCGAAGGCCGAAGGCCGAGCTCCGCGTAGGGCCGAAGGCCCGAAGCGTCCAACACAGGCGCGCCAGCTCGCGAGGCCGAAGGCCGAGCTGCAGGAGTCCAACGCATCCATGCTACTCAATGAAAAAGTGTAACATGAAAACGAATCGGAGGGCCGCAGGCCCGACGATTCGTTTCGACAATCTGCGAAGGCCGAAGGCCGAGCTCCGCGTAGGGCCGAAGGCCCGAAGCGTCCCTCAGAGGCGTGACAGCTCGCGAGGCCGAAGGCCGAGCTGCAGGAGTCCAGCTCACAAGCCCTATTACTGCGACAAATTTTTAAGATACTGGCGTCCCATAGAGGCGCGGTAGCCTGCGAGGCCGGAGGCCGAGCTGCGAGAAAATAAAGCTTTTCTACGTATAATAAAATCTGAGTAACTATATAAGCTGAGCCTGAGGGCCGAAGGCCCGAAGGCGAAGCTTCGTAGCTGCGAAGGCCGAAGGCCGAGCTCCGCGTAGGGCCGAAGGCCCGAAGCGTCCAACAAAGGCGCGCCAGCTCGCGAGGCCGAAGGCCGAGCTGCCAGAGTCCAACGCATCCATGCTACTCAATGAAAAAGTGTAACATGTAAACGAATCGGAGGGCCGTAGGCCCGACGATTCGTCTCGATAACCTGCGAAGGCCGAAGGCCGAGCTCCGCGTAGGGCCGAAGGCCCGAAGCGTCCCTCGGAGGTGCGACAGCTCGCGAGGCCGAAGGCCGAGCTGCAGGAGTCCAACGCATCCATGCTACTCAACGAGAAAGTGTAATATGAAAACGAATCGGAGGGCCGCAGGCCCGACGATTCGTTTCGACAATCTGCGAAGGCCGAAGGCCGAGCTCCGCGTAGGGCCGAAGGCCCGAAGCGTCCCTCAGAGGCGTGACAGCTCGCGAGGCCGAAGGCCGAGCTGCAGGAGTCCAGCTCACAAGCCCTATTACTGCGACAAAAGTAAAAATTAATACAAAAACAATAGGTAATAAAAAAATAAAAGAAAATAAAAAATAAATCTCGAGTGCTCCACCCCTCCAGTCGACAAAAAGAGAGGCCCGCGAGGCCCTTGGGCCTCGCGCACAGAGCAAAAAACTAGTTAATATTATTATAGCTGCATCCCGACTGATTTCCCATAGATGTTTTTTTTCTAAACGGAAAGTACTAACTTAAAAAAATTTTGATATTTGTATAGAGGAGCAAATTTGTAGGTCCAGAAAAATATGGATTTTAGTCTACCATGTTTTGGTCAAAAAATGTTCGACGGCCCGGCCAAACGGTGAGACCTAGGTGGGGGGTGCTCGACCAAATGTCATAGGGAACTGCTGACAGTTTTTGAAGCCACAAAAATTTTTTCGAAAAAAAAAAAAAATTTTGCACCAAATTTTTAAAATGGTCCTTCGAGCCGGATTTTTTTGTGGTAGAATCTCTCAGGGTCCTAGATTAAAGAAAAAGTGTTTTTGTGATTCTCGGATCCAAGATGGCCGCCGTAGGGCCCGTCAAAGTTTGTATGGGAACTCTTAAACGGGGGGAGATAGGTGGGGGGTGCTCGACCAAATGTCATAGAGGACCCCGAGAGCTGTCAGGTGGGCAAAAAATTTTTGCAAAAAAAATTTTTTTTTTTTTTCGAAAATTTTTTTTTCATCCGATCGAGCTGGAAATCGCTGTGCGTGACCTTTGGGCTCTCCAGATTCCGAAAAAAATTTTTTCAGATTTTTTGCACAAAAAAAATTTTGTATGGATTTTTCGAAATAATGGTCCGATCGCGCTGAAATTTGGCATGCGGGCATTATTTGGGCCCAGGAGTGATAATCTGAAAAAATATTTGGAAAAAAATCCAAGATGGCGGCGACCCCGAACAAAAAGTCAAAATCCCAAGTAAGTTAAGCGAGCCCGGAGGGCGAGCTTCAGGCCGGGAGGCCGAAGGCCGACCCCGCGGAGGGCCGAAGGCCCGGAGCTTCACTCCCGGGGCCCATGGGGGTCCCGAACCCCAGTACTTTTGGGCGAGGCCGAAGGCCTCGCTGCAGGAGGGCCGGAACATTACCAGAACCAATATAAATCTATGTTAAGCGAGCCCGAAGGGCGAGCTTCAGGGTGGGAGGCCGAAGGCCGACCTCGCGGAGGGCCGAAGGCCCGGAGCTTCACCCCGAGGGCCCAAGCGCGTCACCTCCAAGTAATTTAAAGCGAGGCCGAAGGCCGAGCTCCGAGCAAATCGAGCTACCAAGCGTTCAACAACCCCAGTATCTTAATAAGCCGAGCCTGAGGGCCGAAGGCCCGATGGCGAGGCGTCAAGCGCGCGAAGGCCGAAGGCCGAGCTCCGCGTAGGGCCGAAGGCCCGGAGCGTCACGATCGAGGTGCTCTCCGCGCGAGCCCGAGGGCCGAAGGCCCGACGGGCGAGCCCACGCGGTGAAACTGCCCTTCCTAACTGTCTTAACAAGCGAACCGGAGGGCCGCAGGCCCGACGGTTCGCTTCGAACCCCAGCGAAGGCCGCAGGCCGAGCTCCGCGTAGGGCCGAAGGCCCGGAGCGTCCCATAGAGGCCCGGTAGCCTGCGAGGCCGGAGGCCGAGCTGCGAGAAAACAAAGCTTTTCTACGTATAAAAAAATCTGAGTAACTATGTAAGCTGAGCCTGAGGGCCGAAGGCCCGAAGGCGAAGCCTCGTAGCAGCGAAGGCCGAAGGCCGAGCTCCGCGTAGGGCCGAAGGCCCGAAGCGTCCAATACAGGCGAGCCAGCTCGCGAGGCCGAAGGCCGAGCTGCTTGAGTCCAGAACTCCCATGCTACTCAATGATAAAGTGTAACATGAAAACGAATCGGAGGGCCGCAGGCCCGACGATTCGTTTCGACAATCGGCGAAGGCCGAAGGCCGAGCTCCGCGTAGGGCCGAAGGCCCGAAGCGTCCCTCAGAGGCGTGACAGCTCGCGAGGACGAAGGCCGAGCTGCAGGAGTCCAAGGCATCAATGCTACTCAATGAAAAAGTGTAACATGAAAACGAATCGGAGGGCCGCAGGCCCGACGATTCGTTTCGACAATCTGCGAAGGCCGAAGGCCGAGCTCCGCGTAGGGCCGAAGGCCCGAAGCGTCCCTCAGAGGCTTGACAGCTCGCGAGGCCGAAGGCCGAGCTGCAGGAGTCCAAGGCATCCATGCTACTCAATGAAAAAGTGTAACATGAAAACGAATCGGAGGGCCGCAGGCCCGACGATTCGTTTCGACAATCTGCGAAGGCCGAAGGCCGAGCTCCGCGTAGGGCCGAAGGCCCGAAGCGTCCAACACAGGCGCGCCAGCTCGCGAGGCCGAAGGCCGAGCTGCAGGAGTCCAACGCATCCATGCTACTCTATTAAAAAGTGTAATATGAAAACATTACATATGAAAACAAAATTTGGAAAAAAATCCAAGATGGCGGCGACCCCGAACAAAAAGTCAAAATCCCAAGTAAGTTAAGCGAGCCCGAAGGGCGAGCTTCAGGCCGGGAGGCCGAAGGCCGACCCCGCGGAGGGCCGAAGGCCCGGAGCTTCACTCCCGGGGCCCATGGGGGTCCCGAACCCCAGTAATTTTGGGCGAGGCCGAAGGCCTCGCTGCAGGAGGGCCGCAACATTACCAGAACCAATATAAATCTATGTTAAGCGAGCCCGAAGGGCGAGCTTCAGGGTGGGAGGCCGAAGGCCGACCTCGCGGAGGGCCGAAGGCCCGGAGCTTCACCCCGAGGGCCCAAGCGCGTCACCTCCAAGTAATTTAAAGCGAGGCCGAAGGCCGAGCTCCGAGCAAATCGAGCTACCAAGCGTTCAACAACCCCAGTATCTTAATAAGCCGAGCCTGAGGGCCGAAGGCCCGATGGCGAGGCGTCAAGCCCGCGAAGGCCGAAGGCCGAGCTCCGCGTAGGGCCGAAGGCCCGGAGCGTCACGATCGAGGTGCTCTCCGCGCGAGCCTGAGGGCCGAAGGCCCGACGGGCGAGCCCACGCGGTGAGACTGCCCTTCCTAACTGTCTTAATAAGCGAACCGGAGGGCCGCAGGCCCGACGGTTCGCTTCGAACCCCAGCGAAGGCCGTAGGCCGAGCTCCGCGTAGGGCCGAAGGCCCGGAGCGTCCCATAGAGGCGCGGTAGTCTGCGAGGCCGGAGGCCGAGCTGCGAGAAAATAAAGCTTTTCTACGTATAATAAAATCTGAGTAACTATATAAGCTGAGCCTGAGGGCCGAAGGCCCGAAGGCGAAGCTTCGTAGCCGCGAAGGCCGAAGGCCGAGCTCCGCGTAGGGCCGAAGGCCCGAAGCGTCCAACATAGGCACGCCAGCTTGCGAGGCCGAAGGCCGAGCTGCAGCAGTCCAACGCATCCATGCTACTCTATGAAAAAGTGTAAAATGAAAACGAATCGGAGGGCCGCAGGCCCGACGATTCGTTTCGACAATCTGCGAAGGCCGAAGGCCGAGCTCCGCGTAGGGCCGAAGGCCCGAAGTGTCCAACACAGGCACGCCAGCTCGCGAGGCCGAAGGCCGAGCTGCAGGAGTCCAACGCATCCATGCTACTCTATTAAAAAGTGTAATATGAAAACGAATCGGAGGGCCGCAGGCCCGACGATTCGTTTCGACAATCTGCGAAGGCCGAAGGCCGAGCTCCGCGTAGGGCCGAAGGCCCGAAGCGTCCCTCCAAGGCGTGACAGCTCGCGAGGCCGAAGGCCGAGCTGCAGGAGTCCAGCTCACAAGCCCTATTACTGCGACAAAAGTAAAAATGAATACAAAAACAATAATAAAAAAATAAAAGAAAATAAAAAATAAATCTCCACGGCCTCGACCTCAGTCGACAAAAAGAGAGGCCCGCGAGGCCCTTGGGCCTCGCGCACAGAGCAAAAAACTAGTTAATATTATATATAGCTGCATCCCGACTGATTTCATGTGTATAGTTAATCTCCGGGAAGGAGGTATGGTGGGATGTAGTTTCATATACCAACATGTAGAGGGCGCTCTGGTGACCTCGGGAAAAATCTGACATTTGAGGATTTGCTTCCTGGTCAAAAAATGTTCAATGGCCTGGCTAAGCGGTAAGACTTAGGTGGGGGGTGCTCGACCAAATGTCATAGGGAACTGCTGACAGTTTTTGAAGCCACAAAAATTTTTCCAAAAAAAAAAAAAAAATTTTGCACTCAAATTTCAAAATGGTCCTTCGAGCCTGATTTTTTTGTGGTAGAATCTCTCAGGGTCCTAGATTAAAGAAAAAGTGTTTTTGTGATTCTCGGATCCAAGATGGCCGCCGTAGGGCCCGTCAAAGTTTGTATGGGAACTCTTAAACGGGGGGAGATGGGTGGGGGGTGTTCGACCAAATGTCATAGAGGACCCCAAGAGCCATTCGATGGGCAAAAAATTTTTGCAAAAAAAATTTTTTTTTTTTTTTGAAAATTTTTTTTTTATCTGATCGAACTGGAAATCGCTGTGCGTGACTTTTGGGCTCTCTAGATTCCAAAAAAATTTTTTTCAGATTTTTTGCACAAAAAAAATTTTGTATGGACTTTTCGAAATAATGGACCGATCGCGCTGAAATTCGGCATGCGGGCATTATTTGGGCCCAGGAAAGATAATCTGAAAAAAAAATTGGAAAAAAATCCAAGATGGCGGCGACCCCGAACAAAAAGTCAAAATCCCAAGTAAGTTAAGCGAGCCCGCAGGGCGAGCTTCCGGATGGGAGGCCGAAGGCCGACCTTGCGGAGGGCCGAAGGCCCGTAGCTTCGACCCGAGTGTCCAAGCGCGTCACCCCCAAGTAATTTAAAGCGAGGCCGAAGGCCGAGCTCCGAGCAAATCGAGCTACCATGCGTTCAACTACCCCAGTATCTTAATAAGCCGAGCCTGAGGGCCGAAGGCCCGATGGCGAGGCGTCAAGGCCGCGAAGGCCGAAGGCCGAGCTCCGCGTAGGGCCGAAGGCCCGGAGCGTCACGACACGCGTCGAGGTGCTCTCCGCGCGAGCCCGAGGGCCGAAGGCCCGACGGGCGAGCCCACGCGGTGAAACTGCCCTTCCTAACTGTCTTAATAAGCGAACCGGAGGGCCGCAGGCCCGACGGTTCGCTTCGAACCCCAGCGAAGGCCGCAGGCCGAGCTCCGCGTAGGGCCGAAGGCCCGGAGCGTCCCATAGAGGCGCGGTAGCCTGCGAGGCCGGAGGCCGAGCTGCGAGAATACAAAGCTTTTCTTCGTATTATAACACCTGAGTAATTATATAAGCTGAGCCTGAGGGCCGAAGGCCCGAAGGCGAAGCTTCGTAGCCGCGAAGGCCGAAGGCCGAGCTCCGCGTAGGGCCGAAGGCCCGAAGCGTCCAACACAGGCGCGCCAGCTCGCGAGGCCGAAGGCCGAGCTGCCAGAGTCCAACGCATCCATGCTACTCAATGAAAAAGTGTAACATGAAAACGAATCGGAGGGCCGTAGGCCCGACGATTCGTTTCGACAACTTGCGAAGGCCGAAGGCCGAGCTCCGCGTAGGGCCGAAGGCCCGAAGCGTCCAACACAGGCGCGCCAGCTCGCGAGGCCGAAGGCCGAGCTGCTTGAGTCCAGCGCTCCCATGCTACGCAATGAAAAAGTGTAACATAAAAACGAATCGGAGGGCCGCAGGCCCGACGATTCGTTTCGATAATCCGCGAAGGCCGAAGGCCGAGCTCCGCGTAGGGCCGAAGGCCCGAAGCGTCCCTCATAGGCGTGACAGCTCGCGAGGCCGAAGGCCGAGCTGCAGGAGTCCAAGGCATCCATGCTACTCAATGAAAAAGTGTAACATGAAAACGAATCGGAGGGCCGCAGGCCCGACGATTCGTTTCGACAATCTGCGAAGGCCGAAGGCCGAGCTCCGCGTAGGGCCGAAGGCCCGAAGCGTCCCTCAGAGGCTTGACAGCTCGCGAGGCCGAAGGCCGAGCTGCAGGAGTCCAGCTCAAAAGCCCAAAAACTGCGATAAAATTAGAAAATAATACAAAATCAATAATAAAAAAATTAAAGAAAATAAAAAAAATATCTCCAATACCCCACCCCTCCAGTCGACAAAAAGAGAGGCCCGCGAGGCCCTTGGGCCTCGCGCACAGAGCAAAAAACTAGTTAGTATTATATATAGCCGCAACCCGACTGATTGTTGTTGACATGGTTCTGTGGCTCCCTGGGTGGGACCTATGGTCTCGTGTCGTATACCATCGTATAGGGTCTGGTCCCAAACAGGGAGGAAAAATCCGAAACCGGGTCTACCTCGAAAGACCGTCTTTTCGATCGACGGCCCGGCCAAACGGTAGCACCTGGGTGGGAGGTGGTCGACCAAATGTCATAGGGAACTGCCGGCAGTTTTTAAAGCCGCAAAAATTTTTGGAAAAAAGTAAAAAAAAATTTGCACCCGATTTTCAAGTTGGTCCTTCGAGCCTGATTTTTTGGTGGCAGGATCTCTGGGGGTCCTAGATTAGAAAAATATTTTTTTCGTAATTTTGGAATCCAAGATGGCCGCCGTAGGGCCCGTCAAAATTTGTATGGCAACTTTTAAACGGGGGGAGATAGGTGGGGGGTGCTCGACCAAATGTCATAGAGGACCCCGAGAGCTGCCCGATGAGAAAAAAAAATTGGCAAAAAACTTTTTTTTTTTTTTTCAAAAATTTCAAAATGGTCTGAGCGGGCTAGAAATTGCTGTACGTAAAAGTCGGGTCCTTGAGATTAGAAAAAAATTTTTTTTGGATTTTTTGCGCAAAAAAAAATTTGTATGGATTTTTCGAAATAATGACCCGAGCGCGCAAAAATTTTGCATAGGCACACTTTGGGGGCCCGAGAGTAATATTTAAAAAAAAATTTTTGGAAAAAATTCAAGATGGCGGCGCCCCGGGGCAAAAACGAAAATTCATGGATCGGGCCAATTTTTTTTGCCCATTTTGAAACTGTTGATGAGCGTTTAGGGATTTGAAATTGTAACAGTATGATAAGATTGGGCTCTGAATTGGACAGGACGTATTTTGGACTTTCTAGAATTCAAGATGGCCGCCGTATGGGTGTTCAAACTTTGTATGGGAACTTTTGAACGGAGAAAGATAGGTGGGGGGAGCTCGAACAAATGTCGTACAGTACCCCAAGAGCCATCAGATGGACAAAAAATTTTAGCAAAAAAAATTTTTTTTCTTTTTTTCAAAAAAATTTTTTTATCTGATCGGTTCGGAAATCGCTGTGCGTAACTTTTGGGCTCTCCAGATTCCGAAAAAATTTTTTTTGAATTTTTTGCACAAAAAAAATTTTGTATGGATTTTTCGAAATAATGACCCGAGCGCGCTAAATTTTTGCATAGACGTACTCGGGAAGCCCAAAAATAATATGCAAAAAAAAAATTTGGAAAAAAATTCAAGATGGCGGCGCCCCGGGACAAAAACGAAAATTCATGGATCGGGCCAATTTTTTTTGCTCATTTTGAAACTGTTGTTGGGCTCTTAGGGTTCTGAAATTTTCACGGTAGGATAAGATTGGGCTCTTAATTGGACGAAAAGTGTTTTGGACTTTCTAAAATTCAAGATGGCCGCCATATGGTCGTTCAAAGTTTGTATGGGAACTTTTGAATAGAGAGAGATAGGTGGGGGGTGCTTTAACAAGTCTCATAGAAATTCTCAATAGCTATTCAAAAATATTTTTTTTGGATATTTTGGACGAAAAAAAATTTGTATGGAATTTGCCTCTGAGAAAAAAGTTAGTATGGTAACTTTTCAACGGAGAGAGATAGGTGGGGTGTGCTTTAACAAATCTTATAGAAATTCTCAATAGCTATTCAAAAAATATTTTTTTGAATTTTTTGGACAAAAAAAAATTTGTATGGATCTTCCTCAGAGGCACCCAGCTAAGGCCGAAAGCCGAGCTCCCTGTAGAACCGAAGGCCCAAAGCGTCGCATAGCGAGGCCGTAGGCCGAGCTGCCAGAGCCTAGCGCTCCCATGCTTAGTGCTTAGTGAGGGTGCTCTGTGCGATTCTCGGTAAATTAAAATTAATAAAAAATCTATATCCACGCAACCATGGCCCAATCGCGGCTTGGTATATTAGCCATCGAACAATATATGAATTTTTGAAGTTATTGCTGAGTTTGCAGCTGCCAAAGTAAGAAAGAAGTAATTTTAATTGTATAACAACTCTTTTTCTCTCTTATTAATTATTGCGTTTTGTTATTTTTTCAATATAATAAATAATAATTTATCCATGTCCTGGATCATACAAATTTTATTGTCCTTGCTTTTTACTTTCTTTGGGGTGACAACCGGGTGCCACCCAAGATAGCTATGTCACAGTCAGGGGCTTACAAAACAGAGCCGCGGGAGGTCCAGAACATTGCCAGATCCAATATAAATCTGTTAGATAGACGGGATAGACTACTGTCTCAATTAACTGCTTTAATATAAGCGAACCGGATGGCCAATTATTCGGCTCGAATTTTGTCTGCAAAGGCCGCAAGCGGTTGTCCGCTCCGGATCTTAGGCCTTAATAATCCGAGTTCCAGGCAAAACTTTGAAGAGAGAGAGAGAGAGAGAGAGATAATTGTGTGATTGATTAGAAAATGTTCATTAATATAAAATGCAGGATCATCTTAGCCCACCAACATGAGCCAAGTTACTGGTAAAAATACCCTTAAGCGCTTATTTATATATTAATACCCTTTTAACCTAACCCTTTAACGGGAACGACTCGAAAAAATCGTCGGTTCAAGCCTCAACGCCATTACACAGTAGAAAAAATTCTGTACAAGAAAAAAATACATAAAGATAATGCTATGGGGTGGTCGTTTTTGACACCGGTGCCCTGTAAGGGTTAATTTGATACCGGCCACACGCATTTATAAGCTACTTATAGTTGGAAATTTCTAAGAATTAACTTATGACACATTAGAAATGAGCCTTATATGTGTTATTTTTTTAGTAAAACATCCAACTTTGTCGCTTTCCATAAAGACGAGATTTCCTTGTATCTTCATATGAATAAACTGACAAAGCGGCTTTATGGCAAACGACAAAGGGGCGTTTTACTAAATTCACTCGCATATATATGACGTTAAGACTATCGGAAAACTGTTAGCCTTACCCTCATATTAATAAGGTTTAATCTATAACTGTCAAAAAAGTTAATTCTTAGAAATTTCCAACTATAATTGAATTACTATTAAGTACGTACTTATTACACATATTACATAGGTACCTACTTACAAATGTTTTCGTACAAAAATATTTATTGTTAAATGCCTATACCTATCTATCGAACTATTAAATTTTCTTAAACATCCAATGAAATATTGTTGTTATGTTCCTTATAATAGGCTGCGAAGTATGACGTTTTATTCAGATGCGACTAAGGACTAAGGAAGTTTGTTAATGGAATTTAATACAAATCTTGAAAGCCTAGGCCGGCTGTTAGGCATGTTTGAGAAAATCACTATACATACCTCGGCCAGAAATATGGGATTGCCCGGGAATAAAATATTATAATGTATCATTGCTATATGTTTATTCTTTTTCTATTAAATACATACTGTTCCTAATTTATTTATGAATAGGTGCTATAATATTATAAGCATTAATTATGAACCTCCTTATTTTTAAGTAATATTATTATTGAAATAAAATGAATCAAACTTAATTTCTGTCTTGAATGGTTTTACTCCTCACATAGGATTAGGGGTTTACAATAAAATCAAAACATAACACACAACTCCGGTATCTCGTAAGAACCCAAGACTACTTTTCCATTAACCCATTGAGTGCCAAAGGTAAACGGTGGTTAGAAATCGGTGGCCACCATATAAATGGCCTGCTTCTACGCATTATTGCGTAGCTGGCATCAATTTTAAAAAGTACTTCATGAATGCCAATGTCCGCAGTACTATGTAGACGTAATATTGCGTAGAGTGGCACAAACTAAAAATATTTATTAAATCATGCCGTTCAACGTAACATTGCGTAGACGTGATAATGCGTATGTTGGCATCACATTTTAATTTTTTCTTTCCTGCTTGCTTCTGTATTGTTAAATGATGACCTTTCCGCCGCTATTCTACCCCTTTAACTAGAATACTTTCACCATTTTACCTATAATTGTTACATATCAGTGACATATTATGTTTGGAGCCAAGCGCATGTGACGACATTCTGCCGGACACGATTGGATGTCGCCACATAGGTACGTTCGTATTCTTTCCGATCCGGGCCGTTTGGTAGAAATAGTGCTTAAACAATTAAAAAAAACCGGCCAAGTGCGAGTGGGACTCGCGCGCGAAGGGTTCCGTACCATAATCAATTTATTATTTAAAAAATACAGTTAAATCAACCTACCTCAAAAACTACAGGAGATAATTTAATCAAACCAAAAATCGTTGATAGAATTTATTAATGTGTATAACATATATTTTTTTTTAGAATTTTGTATAGCGTAGTTTAAATTTTAGAGGGGGGGGGGGGGGGCATTTTTCAGACTTTGAGAGCTGATATCACGATTTGCTTAAATAAAAATTAGATTTATAAACGTTCATATCATTTTCAAAGACCTTTCTATTAATATCCCACACGCTTATATACAACTAAAATAATTTTTCTATCCCTCAGTTACATGTATGGAGGGCCCCCACCCCAATGGTTTTTTTTACAATTTAGTATCATAATCCTGTAGCGGTTCATACAACACATATGCTTACCAAATTTCGTTACTGTAGCATTCATAGTTTCCGAGTAAACCGGCTGTGACAGACGGACAGACGGACATAACGAATCTATAAGGGTTCCGTTTTTGCCATTTTGGCTACGGAACCCTAAAAACCGGCGAAGTGCGAGTCGAACTCGGGCGCAAAGGATTCTGTACAATTATCAATTTATCATTAAAAAATACAGTAAATCGACCTTCTTCAAAAACTATAAGATATAATTTAATCAAAGCAAAAATCGTTGAAAGAGTTTATGACATGCATAACATTTTTTTACTGCATAGTTTAAAAAATAGAGGAGGGGGGGCACTTTTCAGACTGTGAGAGCAGATATTTCGAAAACGGATAGCTTAAATAAAAATTAGATTTTTAAACCTTCATATCATTTTCAAACACTTTTCTTTCTATGATACCCCACACGTTAATATACATCTAAAAAAAATCTATCCCTCCGTTAAGGTGCGTTCAAACCAAAAGAGCATTCGCTGTTCTACCCCCCGTTCTACGAAATCAACCAATCACGTTTTGTGTAGCGATCGAATTTCGTAGAGTGGGGACTCTACGAAATTCGATTAGAACAGCGAATGCTCTTTTGGTTTGAACGCACCTTTACCCGTATGTAGGGCCCCAATCCCCATTTTTTTACTATATAATGTCATATCATAATTCTGCGCGGTTCATACAACACATATCCTTACCAAATTTCTTTACTGTAGCATTTATAGTTTCCGAGTAAATCGGCTGTGACAGAGGGATAGATAGACATGATGAATTTATAAGGGTTACGGAACCCTATAAACTCGAAAACAGTAATGGCATCATGTATCGCTATGGTTACTTATCGTGTAGCTAAATAGAGAGAGATGTAAAATTGTTCAAATCCAAGAAATAATGTACCTACCTAACGAATTGCCATAAAAATGACAAATATCAGAATCATACCCTGATCACTATTTAATATAATAATACAACACTAAAACAACATAACAATAACATCATTCAATTAATTAACAATCAGACTTTTGCAGACATTAAATTTAACTTTTCAAGGCACGTAATAGTTTTTGCCATTTGTGTATAAATGGACATAGTTACACGATTACATTCCCTTGACAGAAAGTTTTGATTACTTATGTGAATTGGAATTATCGTATCATTACGTCCAAATCTTCTCCTGAAAACTCACAACTGTTGTTACACGAAACAAGCAGCAAAGTCAAAAATATAGGAGTGAAAAATTGTCTGCCCATAGGAAATTTGAATTTGTGGTGACGGCAGTAAGAATACATTTGTCATCACCCCAACTCCTCCTGCGGGTGTCGTAAAAGTCGACTAAGGGATTGAAGTGTCACTGACAATTTACAAGATTGATGATGGGCAGCAGCGTCATCATAGTGGACACATTACTGCGATCGCCAATCCGCTTGCCCAGCGTGGCGATTAGGGGCATTTACCTCCTAATGCGTCTATACGCAAAGTTAATAGGAGAGGTCTACGTCCAGCAGTGGACTAACATAGGCTGATGATGAAAAATGATGAAAAAAAACAGATATCAGAAAACTGCCAACTGATATCGAAAGTGCGTTACCCAACGAGTAAAATTGTATTAATAACTTTTTCTAAACAGATGGAGTAATATTAAAAATACTAAGTTAAAACGCTCCCATACATTTAGTATGACGACTAGCCTTAAAAAATGTCGGATGTCATAACATAAAACAGTTAGAGATTCGTTATTTGTACGAATACATTGTAATAAAATAATAATACTACCGTTTATGAAATAATTAATCTAACATTTATTCATAAATAAAAAAATATTCGTATTAAACTACTCTTTGAAAGAACGGTTACGTACTAAATGTATGGAAGGGTTTGAAGTTAATATATGAAATATCTCTGATTTTATTTCAAAGAAGTTATTAGTGTAATTTTACTCGTTGGGTAACGTACTTTTGATATCAGTTAGAAGTTTTCTGGTATCTGCTATAATTACGGAATTATGGCCTGGCAACACTTAACGATTACACCCTGTATAGTAGGTATTAGTTACTTACTGTACAATCAGTAAAGAACATTTTTTTCCTTGCCGATTGTACAATTGCTACTTACTATACGTTGATTCTTAAGAAATGATGGGCTCTTTCCAGTTTGCAGTGGGCAGTTTCCAGGCATAATCACAGGCACAGGCACGGGATCCCCCTCCCCCCTTTTCGAGAAGAGAATTTCATTTGCCATAATTTTTTTGCCATCCTATTCAAACAGCATAATATTGCATACTTTATTGTTTACTATAATAACCATTTACCAGAAACTTTACTTCCGTTACATTCAATTTCCATAGTGTTATTTGTCAGAGTCATCGAAATTCGTATTTATCACATGCAATATTATATCATCATTTTGTCATCCAA